>BCJJ01000009.1:0-103357 GCA_039545355.1 Trichosporon coremiiforme
CCCCTAACCCCCTAACCCCCTAACCCTAAGCGCCGTACATGGCCAGCACATGCCTGTCGACGTACTCGCGCACGCTGATGGGTGGGTACTTGGCGGGGTTGGACTCCGAGAAGGTGCCAGGAATCGCCTTCACGATGGCCTCGGCGTCGGCGCCGCAGAAGTACGGCAGTGAGAAGCGCTCGGGCTGAAGGGGACCAGAGTCGGCGGAGCGTCTGGGTGGGGCGACACGGTGAGTCGTCGAGCGGAGTCCGTCGTTGGACCAGCGCTGGAGCAGGTCGCCGATGTTGAACACGCATGTGGACGGCGTGACGGGCGGCGCAGGGACGAAGACGCCGGGGCGCTTTGGGTCCTCGACCTCGAGACCGCCGACGTTGTCCTGGAAGAGCAGCGTGAGCGTGCCAAAGTCGGTGTGCGCGCCGGTGCGCGTGTTGTCGGGCGACTCTGTCGCCGGCCACGGCAGCGAAGGGTAGTGCAGCAGACGGAGGTAGTTGTCCTGGTGCGAGTGGTAGCTGTCGAAGAAGCCCTTGTCGATGCCCGGCATACCGATGGAAAGCGCGGTGAGTGCCTTGTTGCGCACGGTGGAGCAGAGGTCCGACCAGTGCTGCAGCGCGGCGCGGAAGTCGGGGAGGTCCTCCTCGTCCGGCCACATGTTGGGGTAGTGGTACGAGCCGTCGGCGTCCTGACGAGTTTCTAAACGTCAGCGGTAGAGTGTAGCTGTAAACTCACGGACATCGAAGGACTGTTTGTTGTCGCCGCTGTTCTTGTCGGGGTTATCCTCGCCACGGAGGATGCGCGTCACCTGTTCCTGTCCTATGCCGGAGTAGCCGCTGAATGTTAGTACGTGAAAGTCGTCGATGCAACTCACCCGCAGCGAGGAGTCTCGGCGGTGCGCGGGAGGATCTTGCACTTGGCTTTGGCCTCGTCGGGAAGGCTGTGGAAGCGGCGCGACCAGTCGAAGATGGTGTTCACATCGTCATCTGTGATGCCCGTGTTGGTAAGGTAAGCAAAGCCGACGTCACGGCATGCCTCGAAGAATTGCTTGCCGATCTTCTCATCGAGCTGGGGTGTCAGTGATTGTCGAGCCTGGAGACGTACCTCAGTGTTGCCCTGGTCGAAGCCTTCAAAGTCGATGATGGGCAGAAGGCCGAGGGTGGTGGGAAAGTCGTTGGTCATGGTGGGCGTCGGGGTGTCTTAAGTACAGGTGGAGGTAGCGTGTGCTGGGAGCCCATATCACGCCCTTCCGGAGTAGATATATGCATGGCGTTGACTGCCGCGGGCGTGGAGTGTGACGCGCGTTGTCGATCATCGGCGTCTGCTTGGAATACCCGCCTCGGCCTTGATGACAGACACGCCGAGCATGGCCGAGGATATAGCAGTGGACGGAGCGTCGCGGTCGGGGGCGAGCTGGAGACCGAGTGGAATGAACTTTGTTAGTGCGTTGAGCGGGACACCTTACGTCCGACATCCGAGATTGCTTCGAAATGGAATGTCTGTGATTCGCCCTAGAATGCGGCGGGACACATGTCAGACGCCGAAAGCTCACATGTCCCTATCCTTTCGATCACAGAAGCGCGGAGCTTAAACTGGGGCCTGAGCCCAGTTCGGGGACCGAAGCGTCGTGGAAGCCGGGATCCGACGTCATGCCACCCTGGAACCTACTGACCCACCGCAGAGGATGCAAAGAAACGCGTCCAGGATGGTCTGTGGAAATTGACGATATACATTTTCTGGGCGTGTTTCTTCCCCAATGCCCCCCGTGCCTGATGGAAATTCGGCTGGTCGCACCTGCGTCCTAAGCATCGACAGCCGCCGCCTTCACGTCGACCCCACGCACGATCAGTCGCGTGATCATCCACATGCATGCATATTCCTCCTGAACACCTGAAGCGCGCCACACAATTGTAGTCGGCACTGCTGCCCACAAGGGACGACAAGGTGCAGCTGCCTCTCCCACAGACATAGCTCCCATGCTGCAAACGACAGCGTGCGTAGCCGTGTCACGTGATTGCATCCTCGCGATGGGCTAACCTTGATCTCACCCAGCGACAATCTGGTGATGTGTGTCGGCAACTTGCTCAATTATGCAGTGCACCACCTTGTCTTCTCTATCCGCAGCCCAGAGCCTCGAGGTCTTGAGCAGTAAGTAAGCTTGAGCGAGCGGGGCAGGGGCTGCACTTGCCGCGGGCAGAGTGTCGGAAGACATCGGAACAGGCCCTGGGGCACCATTTGGCTACGGAGAGAGCCACCAGCCGACCGAGCACCCTCTTCTCTACCGATGCGCTACCCAGTGGGACAACGTTGGCTGACGAAGCAAGTTGCCGGGGACGGGATGAGTCGCTCGCCAAGACGCAGGTTCGGGCAAGCAGGTTTCGTGCCTCCGGTGGACCGGCTTCCTGATTGGCCGGCGTGATCGGCCGAATCGCTATCTGATAAAAAACCATGTCACGGTCCATTCATCTTGACTTGCACCACTCCACTCCATCTCGTTCTCGCCACCCACTCCTGTCGTTGTCCATGATCTTGAGATGACCACGGCCGCCTCGCCATCCGCGGCGCTCGTTACCCTCCTTCTCCTCGCTACGGCAACCCAGGGGGCCTTCGTTGGCGGCCCAGGTGCCTGCTTCTCAGCATGCCGGCTGCCTCTCGAATTCATCTCGTTCGCCGACATCGATGGACCATCGACGTGGTCCCACAAGATTGCTTCGCACGACTTCATGACTTCTCTTGTCGCCTGCATGTCGACCTACTGCTCTCCTGAGGGCATCAACGCCGGCTGGGACCGCTTCGCCTCCATGCGCGACCTCGGTGCTCCTGGCACCCCGTTGCCCGCGTTCGCCGACGTGCTCGCAGTCGTGCCTACGGACCCTCTTGTGGTTGACACGCTTGCCCATCAGGGAGACATGTACAACCGCACTATCCTCGTCTCCCCGAGCAACTTCGATGACGGATTCCACACGGACGTGAGCAGCCTGAGATTCTCAGCTGACGGCAGATGGGCTTCGCGCGCCAACTAGACCTGCACAACTTCTTCGGCTGGTGCATGTATGCCCTGCTGGCAGGAATGACTCTGATCGGCATTGGAAACCGCCTGCTGGCCTATGCCGCCAGCCGAGGTGCCGTGACATGGACCGGCAACCTGCTCGAGCCGTGGCCGCGACTCTATGCTTGGTACCGGCGTTACATCGGCACGCCGGCGATGATGGGCTACCGCAACGCGCAGCCGTGGGGTATCCTGACGGTTCCAACACGACTTCAGGCCATCCTCATTGGTATCTATGTCACGCTCAACATCGTGATGGGGTGCTACGGCTACGACACATTCGACCACAACATGTTCTGGCTCGGACGGCAGGACCTCCAGCTCGCGCGCTATGTCGCTGACCGCACGGGCATCATGAGCTTCTACAACATGGTGCTCCTGTGGCTGCTGGCTGGGCGGAACGACATCGTCCTCTGGCTCAGCGGCTGGAACTACCCTTCGCTGAATCTCTTCCACCGCTGGACCGCGCGTGTCGCCGTTGTGCAGGGACTCGTGCACTCGGCTGGCTACGCTTACTTGAAGTGGGGCAAGTTCTGGCCCATGATGCGCGAGCGCTACTGGTGGAGTGGCGTGTATGGTATGCTAGCGATGGGAGCACTCATTCCGCTCTCCATCCTGCCGCTCCGACGTTACGCGTACGAGGCGTTCCTCCTGCTTCACATCGGATTCAGCGCTGCCTTCCTCGCGTTGATGTGTATCCACACCGACATGTTCGGCTACGACCCGTTCGTATGGCTCTGCGTCGGCATCTGGCTCTCCGACCGTGTACTTCGCCTGGTCCGTGTTGCGGTGCTCAGCTACCGCGCACTCGGAGCGCGCAACGCCGTGGGCGTCGTGACGGCAATCGAACCTGGCCTGATGCGCATCAGCGTTGACACCAGCGTGCCCATCACGCCGCGGCCCGGCGACTACTACTTCCTGTACTCGCCGCACAGCCTGACGCCGTGGGAGAATCATCCCTTCACCCTCGCCAGCTGGGAGAAGCGGAGTGACTGCACGACTCTCCACTTCCTCATCGCACCGCAGTCGGGCTGGACAGGGCGGCTAAGGGAACGGATCGCGGCAGCCATCGTCAAGGACAGGGAATCTGCTCCGCTGGTGACAGCTCCAGAGGCTAAACTGCGCGTCCTTCTCGAGGGGCCGTACGGCACCCGCGATCCTATCGATGAGTACGATCATATCCTGCTTCTTGCCGGCGGAAGCGGTATTGCGGCGATCCTCCCCTACGTCTACTCTCTCGGTCAGACGTCGGAGGACAAGGGTAAGAAGCGGCGCGTCAGTGTGGTGTGGACAGTGCGTAACGCCGCTTACGCCGCCGACGTCCTTTCCAATGAGCTGGCACCGGCGAGAACTTCGCACATCAGCCTTGATCTCTATCTCACTCAGGAGGAGCCTGCGTCTGCTCGCGCTTTCCTGGCGGAACTCGACGTCACGCTCGACAGCGGCTACGGCGCAGTGGACCCGGCCGAGGTCGGTGACCGGGATCGCCGCGACGTCGTTTTCACGAAGGGCCGGCCACCGATCCGCGCCCTGCTCGCGGCGCAGATCGAGGCACTCAGCGGTGAGGAGGGGTCGCGACTGGCAGTACTCGCGTGCGGACCGGGGGCGATGATGGACGATCTGCGTGCAGACATCGCAGACGCGTACGCCTATCCTCTGCTGCAGGCCGATGCGTCGAGGCTCGAGTACTGGCTCGAATACTTTTAGGGATAGCTGTTCACAGTGTCTTGTTCATGCTATGCTACAGATGTATAATACTTGAGGGGCTGGAGAGAGCTTAGACACCGAAGCTCTGGCCGTCATGGAGATTGCCCCAGACGTGCTGCCCGACCTTACCCCACGTGTAGCCCTTGGCGGTAGGCTCGGGACCGTCGCCGGGAAGACGCTTTGCCTTCTCCTCGGGACGCTCGGGCTTGCGGACGAGAGCACGGCCGGCATCGGTGAAGCAGACGTGCTCAGAGAGGCAGTCGCGGTGCGCCCATTTGCCCGACGTCTTGTCTTTCATCTCGTCAAGCAGCGCTTTGAGGTAGGGCAGTTCAGCTTGAATCTCGGCGCGGCCTTGGGTCTCAAAGAACTTGATGTAGTCTGAGGCCATTAGCTTCAGCATACCTGCAGACCTACTGTAGCGCGCCTTGCAAAGGAGACGCGAAGAAGCGTAGCGCGCCTGGAGCACTGCATCAACGGCGGCGTCGCACAGGAGGGAGTCGTGCGTGAACTCCCTACCGCCGGGGAGCAATTTGAAGGAAGCCAGGAAGAAGTTGTTCCAGATCTGCGCCTCGCTGATGTCAGCGGCTACTGAGTATAAGGCGAGCTCACAGCTCAGCGAGGCCGGTGTCGTAGGCTTGTTCGGCCGTGAGGAGGGCTGGAGACTCGAACCAGGGGATCAGGTCAATGATGCACTCCATGTACCCCATCTGGGAGCGCGAGTAGCCCGCCTAAGTACCCGGCGATACAAACTAATGGACAGCATGGCTTACATCCGACACCGTACCGTTCACCTCTTCCTTTGTAGCCTTGATGCGCTTGACGACGACACCAACCGGCTCGATGCGCTCTGCGGCCTTCTGCGCAATCTTGCGCTTGATTTGCGCGTGAACGACGTTGCCGACCTCGCACTCCAGCAGGGTCATGATCATGTTTGTGAGTCCCTCTTTCGCGAGCCCCCATTGTGCTCTGCTTGATATCCTTGTTGAAGTCGAAGGGGGGCCTAGCGTCAGGCTGTGCTTCAGCTTTGACTTACCTGGAGACCCAGTTGTGGTAGTGAAGAAGGGTCACGTTCGACATGTCCATGAGGCGCTCCTCGAGGGTCCAGAGATCCCAGATCTGCGCATTGAGGGACGTGTCTTCCCGGGTTAGGTGCTTCTTCTCGAGCTTGACGAAGCGGAGGTTAGCGTTGCCTCCGAGGGTGCGAGGCGGAGCGAAGCAGCGCGGGACCAGGACCGACATGGTGAATGCTGCGACGTCTCCTCGAAAGGACGTTGGGGTGTGAGCCATGGCCTTTCGTATGCCTGCAAGCGTGCGCCCAGAGCTTAGCAGTTGCGCCCCTCCTGCATTGTTAGTCTGTTGAGATGCGAGGCGATCAAGTATGATCTCGCGTCTCGATCTCGCGCGGGCTTCCATCTTTTCGCTGATGATAAATGGCTTTTCATCGCCGCAACTCTCCGATCTCGGCCAAGTCGGCGATGTCGGCCAGTGACCGTCGGCCAAACCCGACCCCCCCCCCACCCCCCGCGCCCCCCCTGGCTGCGCACCGGTGGGTTCAAGCAATGCAATGCATGGAGCACATGCTTTGTAAACGCGTAGATCCGAGAATGGTAGAAGCGCCATGGGCGGTAAGTAGGTGCGGCCGAAGGTTCCGACGGAAGTCGCCGCAAAAGTCGCCGCAGCCTTTGCTTATCTGATAAACACCGCGTGCGTTGACTCACCAGCTCGCTTCCGTCGGCATCGTCCATCGTGCACGCCCACGCTCGGCCCCGACCCACCGATGGACAGGCCTGGTTATATATAGCCCTCGTGTTCTTGGGTGCTCCACTGTATCTGTATCTCTCTCCTCTCAACACCATGGTCGCTGTCATCAAGAACGTCGTTGTCGTCGGGGGGTCGTATGTCGGAATCGTGAGTGCGCCTTCACGGTGGACGCTGACAACAGAGTACGGCCAAGGAGCTCGCTGCCATCCTACCCACGGGCTACCGAGTCTTGCTGGTCGAGCCCCACAGTCACTTCCACCACCTGTTCGCCTTCGTGAGTCAGCTTCCCAGAGGGAACACTGACCCCAGCCTCGCTTCGCCGTCCTGCCGTCGCACGAGCACAAGGCATTCATCCCGTATCGCATCTTTGACAACAATCTGAACGCTATCGTGCGCGCCAAAGCGCTTGAAGTTCATCCTGACCATGTCGTCCTCGACCGCCCCTGGGAGGGCTCGAACCAGCTGCCCTTCTCGTACCTCGCCATCGCGACCGGCACGCGCCTGACGCCGCCGGGGACAATGACGGCAGAGGACAAGCTCCCCTCCGTGCAGTACTTCCAGCAGTACCAGAAGCAGGTGCTCGCCGCGTCATCAATCGTGATCATCGGCGGCGGCGCCGTCGGCGTGCAGATGGCGACGGACCTGAAGGAGCTCTACCCAAGCAAGAAGGTGACGCTCGTCCAGTCGCGCGACCGAGTCATGCCCAAGTTCCACGCCAAGTTCCACGACCTCATCAGCGAACGCTTCGCCGAGCTCGGCGTGGACTTGATCACGGGAAACCGTGTCGTGGTGCCTGAGGGCGGATTCCCAAGCGACGGATCCTCGTTCAAGGTTCAGCTTAAGGACGGCGCGGAGATTGAGACCCAGCTCGTGATCCCCGCCACGGGCCAGGTGGCCAACAACGAGCTCGTGCGAACGCTTCCTGGCCAGATCAACCCCGACAACGGCTTCATCCGCGTCCAGTCCACGCTTCAGCTGCAGGACTACCCCAACATCTTTGCCGTCGGCGACATCGCGGACACTGGGGCGCACAAGGCCGCCCGTCCCGGTGCCGCGCAGGCTGCTGCTGTTGCGAAGAACATCCGCGCCCTCATCGACGGCAACAGGCCGACGGAGAAGTACTCTGTTTCGCCGGCTGGCATCCATCTGACGCTTGGACTGGTGAGTAATCGGTGGTGGGGTCTGGCTGACGCATAGCAAAAGAACATTGTGTTCCGCAACCCGGCTGCTGAGGGCGCGGAGCCGTCGTTCACGTGGCGCGATGAGTGAGTAGACTTCCAAAGCCAGTGCTGACATAAAGCGGAACGGCGGATATGAACATTGGCGGGGTGTGGGAGAGGCGCGGTGTACGTGTCAACTGCATCGACGACTATCATCTCTAGTGTAGCCATCTGTCGAGGTCTTACCCCTGGTGTCACGGCAGCCAGAGCCGGCGCCGGCTCAGTTAGATGCGAACTCCCACGCGATGTATAATGTATGACTTTAGTCCGTTTCCGGATCCCTAAACGGGTCGTGCTGTTGCCTTCTCACTGAGATATCGAGGACGTAAAGGCACATCAAGATCATCGTCGAGGGTGGCGGGGTGGGGAAGGCGCGGACTGATCGTGACGCCCTCTGTTGCGTTCGCGCATGATGTTCATCGCAATTCCAGGCTACACCTCCGGCGGCTCAAAGATAAGCATAACCATCTCCTCCCCAATACGACCCCGAAAGTCCGCCTCACTCTCAAACCGCACGCGCGCCTTGATATCCTCGATATCAGCATACCGGCGCCCAAACTCAATCTCAAACATCCAGTCCCAGAAGTACCGGACCTTCTCCGCCTTGTTCGCGAACTGCCTTGGGGGTGTCGGCTCCCACTCCTCGTCCGGGAAAGGCGAGCCGCACCACGCGTCCCAGGCGTCCATCCCGACGAGTCTCAGTGTCGCGTGCGGAAAGGCGTGTAGGTACGCCAGCGCGCTCGTTGCGAGCTGGTTCAGCAGCGTGCTTCGCCAGGGACTCTTGGGGCGCGGGCCGTAGTCGTACATTTTTGTCAGAACGCAGACTTCGTGCTCCCTCTGATCGGGTTCGGGTTCGGGTTCGGTGGCTTCTTCTCCCTCAGTTCTCGGAGCTGAGAGAGCTTCGAACGCGAAGCCAAAGTCGCCCATGCCCCGCTGGTCGTAGCGCAGGTGCAGGATGTTGAGCGGCACATCGGGGAGCGGACACGCGACGACGAGGTCGTCCTCGGGGTACACTGTCGCGAAGGCAGAGTCAGGTATGTCGACGTTGAAGACGGCGGTCTGGATATTCGTACTCGGGAGCTCGAATCGGTGATGCATGTGCGAGAAGAAGCGGACCGTGTTCGGCCGGCTAGCCGTGCTAGAGGGACCGAGGATGACGGCCTGGTCGAAGGTCTCGGTTCTAAAGACCTGATCGTACACGTCCAGCACGCGCGTCCTGGCCAGTCGCGGGTCCCACGCGAAGCCGCGCTCGGTGTTGCCATCCGACCCACTGTCGAGGACGCGCCGCACGACGACATGCTGCAGCAGCTTGTGCTGGACTAGCGCATGCAGAGCCGAGGACGTCTGTCCCAGTGTCCGCAGTGTCGTTGCATCGCGGTCCGCGTAGAGAGCGGCAAGGACGAGGTCGATGATGTGCGGGTAGAAGGCGATGTCGATGGTCATGTTGACGAAGTCCAGAGGACGAACGCGATGACGCATAAGAGTGCCCGATCCACGTCTCCCACGGTGGCCAAGCGTCGGCCATCTGCGGCGACTATCGTGTGGACGATCTCTCACAACTTGCATACACGGAACAGTCAGAATACAGGATGGATAAGCAAGCCCAGGCCATAGCAAAGTCTACAGCTCGGTGCAGAGTCGGAAAGTCTCCGGTTCCCGACTTCGAAAGTCTGCCAAGGAAACGAAGTCTATCCGTGACGTGTCGACCTCGTACCACCCGGCGCACAAGTCCCAGAGGTCGGCGACGCTCAACGCGTCCCATGCCTCCGGCAACGGCCAGTTCGAGCTGTCGCGATCGAACCAGGCCACGTCCCAGTTCTCGCGTCCGACTACCGTAACGCGCAGGTTCATACTCCGCCTCAGCAGTCCAAGCGTCTGCTCGATCACAGTCTGCAGCGGTCGGTTCGGCTTCGCAGTCGATGGCCAGGCCGCGCGCCGAGTCGGTCCCGAGTGAACCAACAGCACGACCTCCATCGCTGGGTCGTCACTGAGCTCGATGGGCTTGTAGGGATAGTGTACGCTGCACATCAGGCGCGTGCCGTATCGCACACTGACTATCGTGCGCTTGAACCGCAGGCTGAGAGCGCAGACACAGCTCTGCTCGAAATTGCTGGGCCGCATGCCCGAGACGTCTACGACGTGGATCGCCGTGTCGGCATCCGGCACCCAGGGCTGGTCGGCGCTGGCGTGCCGGGCGAAGAACCGGACGGTCGATGGCGATGCGAGGCTGATGTCCACGGGGGTGAAGGGGTCGAACACGTCGAGGATTTGAGGTCTGTCCTCGGTCCAGTCGCGATCGCGGAGCGCGACATGCTTCGTGTACACCTTTCCCGGCCGCACGATGAGGTGGAAAAGCAGGCGCTTGTCCACCGATCGCTTCACGGAAGAGGACGTCAGACGCAACGCGCGCAGGGTGGAGGCGTCTCCTGCCTCGTAGACCGAGTCGAGGATTGATTCAAAGATGTGGGGGAAGGACGCGGCATCGATGCTCGTCCGGACGGGGCGACCTGGTCGTTGGTATATGACTGATATTGCTGCTCACTGAGTCTCGACGGTCGTCCCATGCTGTGGTAAAGTGGAGAGGGGTGATGTCGAGTGTGATGCCAGATGTACCGGTTTCGGTGGTAACAAGGGTGTCATTGGATCTGAGTCCGTGCACGCCGAGCGTGGCCAGATCTGTGACGGCCACCACTGCGCTCAGTCCATAGAGTAGCACAGCTCGACCACCTAGAATGTGTCTGGGTGGAGGGATATGCGTTTATATCGTGGGATGCGGGAAAGAAGTCGCGTCGTGCAGAGGTCGTGTCGAGTGGCCTACGAGTCATCTCCGCTGACACGCGTCCAGGAACCAAATACCCGCAAGACTCCATGAGGGGCTTCTTTGCTCCACTGATCGATCGTCAAACTCCACAACCTCATAGGAATGCATCTGCAAGCGAGCGATTCAACGGAATGCATGCGCAAGCGGACAGAACGCATACGCATAGCCGGAAGGAAGCCCCACTGTGGGCAGGCGATGCATACGATACTGCTGAGCGGGTTACGGACTTGAGCCTCGTGCCAAGGATGCGCCGGTGGCGTGCGGCGTCAGCCACCCAGGGAGCGCAGATCTGCCGACGAGCACGAATTGTCGTTCTTCTCCGACGGTTTGTTCCAGCGTCACCATCGTCTACTCTTCGGGGGCAGCAACAAGCACGGCCGTGCAAGTGCAGCAAACTCAATATCGACAACGGCGACAAGCAGTAGTGGGGTTTTTCTTCGAAAAGGAACGCTGGAATCGGGCCGTTTCCGTCGGTATCTGCGGAGAAGAAGGGGGCCTTTCGTCACTTGATGCCTGAGGTTCCCAATTGTTCCCTCGGCTCGCCGAGAGAGTGTGACACTGACATCACGACCCACTCGCTTAAGATTTCTCCGCCAACGCCGCATCCTGGCTGCGTCTATGCGTCTGCGCACGCAACGGCTCGCTCCAGCACGCTAGCCGGTCGCTGAACAAACTTTGCGACGGGTGGTGCCTTGATCCTCCACTGTGCCTCGCGCTGGCAGGGGTGAGCTCCGCGGGAAACTTCCAGTCGAGCTGGATATGGGATCATGTGGGTGCTGCGGTCGATCATGGGATCGGCCGATCACGAGTCCTCTGGCCTCCCTGCTTAGGTGTCGACGACGAGGCGGTACATCTCGTCCCCGACCTTGGCGCGGAAGCACGCATGCGAGAGGAAGGTCATGCGCTCGGCATAGTCGACGTGCATATCGAAGACAATCTCGGACGCCCACGCAACCATGCGCTCCTCATGGACTGCCTGCCAGGTGGACTGGAATGCAAAGCCGCGTTTTCGACGCTCGAGACCCAGGAAAGCGATGGTCAGGCCTGGGTAGAGCTCGAGCTGGTCCTCGGCCCAGCGGACGACCTTGTTCAGTGTCGAAAAGACGACGGCGCGGTCGCGCGGCCCGAGGTCCAACCCGGCCGCGAAGAAGGGCGACAGGCTCAGTGTCAGGTGGACCTTGCCGCATGGCTCGATGTCGAAGAACTGGAGCGAGGCGGCGGCATGGGCGTCGAGCACGATCACATTGTGTGCCCCGGGCAGCATGAAGGGGCGATACTCGAGCGGAGCCGCGTAGCTCATCACCTTGATCAGCGCCTTCAGCGAGGACACGAACGGCACCGGCCGCTGCCCATAGATGCGCAGATATCGCGGCCGACACCCGCGCAGGAAGGCCGCGCACGTCCCCCGGCCCAGCATCTCGTCGTCGTAGGGAAACACGTCGATCGTGCGCACGTCGCGGTTGCCGCGCGCCCACTGCTGGGTCCACACCTGGTAGTACCGCGTGCAGGGGTGTGCGCCGCTCACGACCATGTGCGACGCAAGCTGCCCGTCGACGATCGTCTTGGCCGAACGCCCGGCCGCGCGCAGGGCCGACAGCGTCCCGATGTCGTCGGCCGCATGGACGTAGGCGACAATTTCGTCGAAGAGATGCGGGTAGAACTTGATGTCGAGTGTGGTCATGAAGCAACGACAATGGGGATGAGTACGGATTCAGGATCGAAAATGGCGCAGATCCAGAGTAGTGGACGAAGGGCGAAAATGACCCGGTGTCGGAGGAGCATATGAGGAGAGTCAGCGTCGCTCGCTATGCAGCGAATGCGGGTGGGACAAAAGTTGCCGATGTCCGTGGTCCTCCCTCCCGTGCAAAGGAAATGCAAATATTCGGATGCAAAGCACTCCGACGACCGCTCATCGCCGCGTCGACTCCGTCGGCGTGGGCCGCCGGAAGCGAGTAGCAGTGCAGATCTGTTGATCACTGTCATCTGACGTTGCATGCGGGGTGATGAATTGCAGCCAACAGCGCCAACGTCCATTCATGGCATGCCATGCATCCACATGCCCGCAAGCTCAGGTCCCTCAGGTCGCTCAGGCGAACTCAGGCAACTCAGGCGACTCAGGACGCTGCTCATAATATCCTCAGCGACCGCATCATGCATTGCAGTGAAGATCAGACGATATCAGGCAGAACGCACCCTAGCTCAGGATAAACGATCAGCCAGGTGCAACCAGGCTGCTTGGCAGGCGGGACGTCCTCCGCAATCCTCTCTCATTCTACCCTCTGCCCTCTCTCCCACAATTGCTGCATGTTGCCTCCGAACTCGGCAGCGAACCGAAACTGAAACTGAACATGTGCAAAACGAGCTTCCCGGCAGATCTCTTCGGGGATCTATCTCCCTATTCGACAGTGTACAGCCGGAACGTTTCCTCGCCGACGCGATCTCGGTACGCATCCTCAGATACAAACTCGGCCCGCTCCTGCAGGCTAGTGATCTCCTCGTCGTCTAGAGATGTGCACTTGCACTGCTGCGCGTAGTGCGGTGCACACGTCCAACCCACGCGGGCGTAGTAGGAGAAGACGTAGGACCAGAGCGCCTGGACGGAGACCAGGGGTTCAGGAGGTGGATCTATGGGCCAGAGTTGGAACCAATGCGGGCTCCAGGTTTCAGCACCGACGAGCATCAGGCGAGCACCGGGATAGTGGCGGAGGTACGCTATTGCGCTGACTATAATCGAATTCAGCAACCCGCGCTTCTGGTCCGGGTTCTCCGCCGGGCTCTCCTTGACGCCAGCGGACTTGGGGGTGAGGAGGACGACTACCTCATGAGCAGGCGAGGTCGGGGCTGGAACAAACTCGGGACACTCATCGCCGTCTCCCCAGAGCACCTCGAACAAGCCAATATTGCTGTCATGCCGGATGTTGATCACGTTCCTGACACCCGAGACGAGACGGACCTTGATCCCCGAGCCGAAGAAGTATCCAGCTTCTGTGAAGTGGACGACAGTACTAGCACCGCAGGCATCGGAAGGGAAGCTCTTGCTATCGAACAGCCGAACCGTGTCAGCTCTGTTCGCTCTGAGGTAACGCGCAACGGCGTCTTCTGGTGCACAGGGGGAAAAGCCGTTCGCAAGGTCAAAATTGCATTGCGGGTGGTGGTCGAAGTGGTGCACGTCCACGGCCTGGACTTTGGAGCCGACACGCGGGCCATGTGGGCTCAGCCGGAGCCTTCCCCATCGCGTGTGAGCCTGAAGGTTCGACTTGCCCCTCACGACGATATGGGTTACGAGTTTGTGGTCGACAACATCGCGAACCTCAGAGGAGGCTTGTCGTAGAGTTAGAAGTGTGGGGACCGAGCGGGATCGGTACAGCTCGTCGACGATGTGGTCGAAGACGTGAGGGAAGTAAGCAATGTCGATCATCCCTGTCCCGTAGATGGAGGAGACGTGAGTTCTGGAAGTGGGAAGGGCGGGCCATGCTGCGTGCATTCTTATGAACATCACTATCGCGGATGATCGTGCAAATGTCTCGCATGACTCGATGACCCGTCGGGCACGCCGGGACGTGGGCTAACACACGCTGGACCCGATATTGGTAGACGGAGAGTGAGGATTCAAGATGGAGATGGTGTGCATTGGTAATGGGGTAGGGGCGTGCGATTAGATTTGACGGCTTCGGAGCGCGATTGGTAATGACCGGTAGTCAGTGATAGCGGTGGCCTGCCTAAGCCCCGTTCAGCTCGATGGCTTGCTGGCTGCGCATATGTGATGGCACGTGAGCCCCTATCGTAATCGGCCAATCGCTGACAGCTGAACCCGTTGGCGAAGGCGGCGGTGGGCGCTGTGGAAGAAGGGATTGTGCGATCTCGAATTCATCAACACACACTCAGCAGATCGCATTCTACAGTATCTTATCACGGCTTACGTACACCGACTGACCGAGTCCCACTCCTCTGGAATGCTTCTCTTCTAGCATTCACACTGTGCTCACTGATCAACGCACTTCCGTGCAGAAGATGGCCCGTGTGCATTGGATGCGTGAGAGTGCGCAGCATGGCGCCATGTCATGACTAGCGCGATCTCGCCTTGCTCGGCTGTCACGCCCGTCCACCCGGCATCAGCTGATAGTGTGACACCCCAGGGGAACCATCCCACAGGAACCCAGCAAACACTCGGCATTGCTGAGAGATCTCTCATCATGCATCATCCGCATCACCCACGTCCGCGACGCCAACATGGCCGCCATGTCGTCCTCGACGGCCATGGCCGACATGACGTCGACCCACCCGAAAGACTGCACCTGCGTGTGGTGTACCCTCGTGCGCGACCTCCAGAACGCCGAGAAGCCCGCCCCGCCCCCACCCAAACCGCCCAGCAAGACCGAAGCCCAGAAGGCAGACATGCTGACGACGCATCCGAAGAACTGCGACTGCGTCTGGTGCAGCCTGGTGCGGGATCTGAAGACTGCAGACGCGAACACAGGGAAGGGTGGCGCGGCAACCAAGGCAGCTGGTAGGTGATATTGCTGATTCAGCTGACGGTAGTGAAGAAGGAGGCCAAGTCTGAACCTCCCAAGCCTCCGAAGGTTGATCCTCCGAAAGAAGCACCGAAGGCTGATCCGCCAAAGCCGAAAGGGGAAATTGGGAAGCCGCCGGCGCCGCCCAAGTTTGGAGGGCTGAAGAAGGCTCCGCCAAAGCCGAAGGAGAAGGCGCCGCCAAAGCCGCCGAGACAGTTCAAGATGAAGAAGGACGACACACCGAAACCACCGAAGCCGCCAAAGGAGAAGAAGGAGAAGCCGCCGAAGCCGCCGAAGGACAACAGTGCAAAGCAGGAGGCGGCGGCGAAGAAGAAGGCAGACGCAGAGACTGCCAAAGCGAGGAAGAAGTCTGACGCCGAGGCGGCCAAGCAGGCGAAAGCCGAAGCGAAGGCGGCGAAGAAGGCTGAGGCAGACAGCAAGAAGACGGAGGCGGCGGCCGCGAAAAAGAAGGCTGCTGAAGACAAGGCAAAGGCGAAGGAGGCGAAGGAGGCGAAGAAGTCGGAGGCGTGGGCGGCGAAACAGGCTGATGTCGCGGTTCGCACGGGTTCCAAACTGTACAAGCCCCGCCCGGTGAAGGCATGATTATTGTAGAATGGTTGTATGAGTTCACCCTGACGTCGATTCACACTGTCTCGGACGATGTCTGACGCCGATCGGCGATACTTCATATCCTGCGTATTCCTACTGATACTTCTAACCGCTAGCTTAACCGCCGTACTCGAGGCCGCGGCGGATCTCGTCGAAGCAAACGGCGATACCGGCCATGAGGGCAATGTCGATGCCAGGCGCAACGGTGAAGAAGTAGGTCTGGTCGTCGTAGTCGCCCGGCTTGACGGTCATGCTCTTGCGCGACGCCTTGGCGACGGGCTGGGTCGGCTTCTTGGTGTCCTTGTCGTAGAAGGAGAGGACGGCTCCGTCGCCGGCCCAGTCGCCGTCGAGCTCCATCGTCTGCTCGGAGCCAGACTTGGTCACGACGTCAGACAGGAGGACCTTGGCGCGCGCACCGCCCTCGGCCTTGGACTCGTCCTCGACCTTGAACAGCTGCACACCCTCCTTCTTGCCGACCATCGAGGCGTGGACGGTGAAGATCTTGTCGTGGATCTCGTACAGCTCCTGGCCGGCTGAGTCGACGACGGCTGTAGCGTTAGCAGTGTCAGCTGGTGTGCACTCACTCCTCTTGTTGGTGGCCGAGTGCTTCTTGGCCTTGAGGGTCACGACGACATCGCCGTTGAGGTCGGTGATGGCGTAGTCGGTCGGCGAGTCGGCGTAGAGGTTCTCGCGGAGGACGAGCGTGACGGGCTCCTGGCGGACACGGCCGTACACGTCGATCGGGGGCGAGACGGCGACGAGCTTGATCGAGTCGTAGTTGTTGTTCGACATGGTTGTTGTTGACACGGGGGAGAGGTACACTCGGCCTCCTCCCATTATATACAGGCTCGGTCAGGCATTCTCATCGTGCAACCATGCAGTGTGAGTCCCGAGCACGTCTCTCGCCTCGGCAGAAGAGCTAGCAGCTAGGCGACGAACTGACGTCAAGCACAAGGCTACTGCACGGTGTGTTCCACCACATTCGATCGGCAACCTCGTGATTGCATGGGAATCGGATGTTACGTTGCCTAGTGCGAGCATCTTCCAACCTGGCCAAACGACGTTTTCCCATTCACCGCGCGGTCACCGATCGATGACCGAGCTCCGTGCGAAGAGACCGAGACTCTGCGACAGTGTTCCTGTCGTCTGCCAAGACCGCGATAAAGCACCGAGAGCCGGAGTGGTGCGTCTCCCGACCTCGGCGGGTGGTGGAATACCGCCAGGTAGCCCAAAACACGGGCCAATGACATCATGGCACCAAAAATGGGCACCAACTGGGATTTGAACCCAGGACCACTTCCATTGGATGTTTCATCCGGATCATTTGAACCCGAAGGAAGTATGATAGCGACTACACCATTGATGCACGCGGGAATCCACGCACTCTCTATGACTGCCCCGCTCAAGAGGATTCCAAAACACGAAATACGAAGCGATTCGGTGAAGAGGATGCCGCAGAGATGATAAATATCGTCAGCAGCTGATGTGAGCATGTCGGTGCCACAGAGATGCTGCGAGGAGGGGGAAGGGGCGCAAACCACACTAGTGACGATCAGCCGATCGACCGTGTAGGGCGCAAGTGGAGGAGTCACCTCCACCTGACACGTCCACTCACCCCCTCACTCTCTCCCAGCTCGAATGTCGCCACCGACCGCGGAGCTCCAGGCTGCGGGCCTGACTCCGGCGCAGGCACAGTACGTCGAGGACAAGCTGGGCCGCGTCACCCTCGTCAAGGACATGAGCTGGGGCGACATCGACAGCACCGTTCTGCAAGTAGCTCGCAAGGTCGGACCGTTCATCGTCAAGGCGTGTGGTACGGGAACTGGGCGACACCACTTTGACCGCGACATCGCTGCATTCCAGGCGGGAGTGACGGAGCGGCTGGGGTCAAGTGCGGCGAGGCTCCTGCATGCGGATAAGGAGCTCGGTGTCATGGTGCTGAGCTATCTTCCAGGATCACTCGTGTTCGATTCACCCTTCCCGCTCGACGCCGACACGCACCGCCAGGCGGGCCGTCTGCTCCGCCTGATTCATGCCGACCCCGCGGTCGACAACGAGTGGGATGGAAAGACCACCCGCCGCGCACTCGGCTGGCTGGACGAGCCGCACCGCATCCCCGCATCCGATGCCGCCCTCGCCCGTCTCATCCTTGAGGACCGCATCTCTACCCCGCATACAGTAGAGGTCGTCGACACACACGGCGACTATCACCCGCGCAACTGGCTCCGCGACGACAATGGCACCGTCAAAATCATCGATTGGGGCAGGTACGAGCGCCGTCCAGCGTTCACCGACTTTGTCCGCTGCGCGTGTCAGGAGTGGGCGGCGAAGCCCGAACTCGGCTACGCGTTCGCAGAGGGGTACGGTCAGGACCTGCGTGACACGGATGACTGGAAGATGGAGTATCTCCGACAGGCGATTGGGACGGCGTGCTGGGCCCCGACGATTGGGGACGAGAAGTTTGAGGCGCAGGGGATCAGGATGGTCGCCGAAGCGCTCGAGCTGCTACGCCCACTGGCTACGCGGCTGCAGAGGGAGGCTACCAGGTAGTGTGATGACTACGCTGCCGGGCCCCGGCTCCTGTCTCGGCAGAACTTCTTAGCATGACCTTAGCGACTGACTACGTCTTCTGATGCACCTAGATCTGATGGCTTGCGGCTGCAGGGATGCAGGAGGGAGTGTACCCGGGCACACGACACCGAGCCCGGCCCGGCGTTACTACCTACTACGCGTCCACACTGCTCAGGATGCAACGAGCCGAGGACGGGTGGTTGATGAATTTAGCGGGTCCGGAGTGCCAAGACAGGCACGCCGTCCTATCACAGTCTTATCAGATTTGGCGCCGGCCGAAGAAGACGCTTTCGACCAGTCGAATCCTGCACAGGACATATCAGATAACTTTTCAGCGCAAAAGTTGCCTGAGTACATACTTTTCAGCCCTCCTTCACGTCTCGCGAACCGGCCTGCATGAAACGCCAGTGCATGGACGTCTTCAGCGTCGCTCTTCAAACTAACCCACGCTGACATGCTGTTCAACATCCTGTCGCTGCTGGCCGCAGCGGCGGCCGCAACGGCGACGACCGCCGAGGGCGAGCCCTACCTCCGCCGTCTGATGACCGACAAGCGCCTGATCATGATCGTCAAGTGAGTTGGGACTTAAGCTTCGCTCACACGCAGCCCCTGCCAGGCCGGAGGCACGAACCGAGACAACGCTGCTGAGTGGCTGCGTGCCTCGTTCCACGACGCCGCGGACCACAACGCCGCCTCTGGCATCGGCGGTATCGACGGCAGCTTCAAGCACGAGGCTGGATACAACGGCAACCGAGGTCTGCAGATGCGCTCTGTCGTGGCCCAGTACTCTGGCTTCCAGGGAGATGGCGTCTCCTTCGCCGACATCGTCGTGCTCGGCGCCCTCGACGCTGTGCGGTCTTGCGGCGGACCCATCATCCCCTTCTTCTGGGGCCGTACCGATGTCTCCTCTGGTGGTCCCACCGACGCCCTCCCGGAGGCCGAGGACAGTACCGAGTCGCACGTTCAGCGCTTCGCACGTATGGGCTTCTCGCCGTCGGACATGATCGCAATGGTTGCGTGCGGACACACGCTCGGCGGCGTGCACTCAGCCAACAACCCCGCTCTCACGTCGCAAGGCTACCACCACTTTGACAACACCTTTGCACACTTTGACAACCACGTCGCGGTCGACCACTTCAACGCTGCAAGCCCAAACCCGCTCGGCCAGCAGTGGGACGCGGCCAACCCCGGTTCCAGCAGCGACACGCGTATCTTTGCCGTTGACGGAAACGTGACCATCGGACGCATGGCACAGAGCGACGAGGTGTTCCACCACGAGTGCGTCGACGCGTTCAGCAAGATGTGGAACGACGCCGTGCCCTCCTCCGTCACGCTGAAGGGACCCATGCAGCCGCTCAAGGTCGCGACCTCGTTCCGCAGCTACATGCGCAACGGCGTCATCAGCTTCAACCTCGGCAACGCGCGCCTATACGACATGGAGGGGCAGTGGTCCTCGTTCGAGGTCGGGTACTACAACCGCGACGGCTCCGTCGGCACGGACAACAGCATCCTGCAGGTCGGCGAGCTGACGACCTTCGACGTCGGCGTGCCCCTCGAGACAAAGGCGTTCAACTTCCTCCGCCCCAGCATCGACCCCGCCACCGGCCTCGGCGGCATGTTCGTCAACGTGCAGATGAAGGACGGCTCGGCGGCCCCCATCGAGGCGGACTCCTTCCAGCCGTTCCAGGACACGGTTCTCATTGACTACGGCAACCTGTACACGTGCAAGTACAAGGCGGACGCGTCCAAGGTCGGCCTGAACATGACCGCAGTCGTGCTGGCGCCCTATGACGCGAGCGACAAGGTCGAGTTTTTCCTGCGCACGTCCTCTGGAGACCAGCTCGTGCGCGGCGCGTACCGTGGCCCGAGGGACGAGTACTACAATCTCTACAACTTCTTCATCGAGGACATTGATGCCATCGGGCTCACCGACTTTACGGTACAACTGACCCGTTCCGACGGCACGGTCATTCGTGACACGCACGGAGACGGTACCCTCTACTCGACCTCGGTCGGTACTTGCGGTAACGGAGAGATATTCCCGTCCAACCCTGTACCGAGTGGAACTATTGCAAGGCGCAGACAGATCAGCAGCAACCACGAGGCGCCAGTGCCGTGTCCCCGCGGCTGGCTCATGTGCAGTGACCGATGCACGAATACGGCGTCCGACCTCGAGCACTGTGGCGGCTGCGCCGGGTTCGGAGGCATCGACTGCACCACTGTCAGCGACGGCACTGTGGCCTGTATCCAGGGCAAGTGTGTCGTTACGGATGAGAGCTACTAGACACAGACATGGAGCATGGGTATGCACAGCTTGGACACTAGGGATATGGTTGCACCGATGGGTGCGCCAGCGACTGGATTGCTGGAACTCATGGCTTTGGGATATGCGGCGATGGGAGTCAACCCACTTCTGCCCGACAGCCAGGGCTCTGTAGGCTGATCTGTTGCCTGCACCATCAGCAGCACTGTTATCTGTGTACGGCTTCGGTGCTGCTCCGCCGCTCGGCGCAGGCGTCCGCGCGCTCGGCACCGTTGTCAGCAGCGTGCTCACCACACCGATGGTGAAATGGTATCATGCATCGTTGCCAAGCGAGTTCGATGCGGTGGGGGTTCGATTCCCCCTCGGTGTATAGCGTTACGTGCCTTGATGAAGCAAGAGCGTCGTTTTTGAAGGGAGATGAGGATGAGCGAAGAGGGCTATGGATCAGGCCATTGGGGGATCGGAGGACTCCAGAGGTCAGTGCTCCTGGACTTAACGTCTTCCTGTACGTTCCTCTTTTTCTCCTACCTTCCGATGGTTATCCCTTCTTCTGTGAGCGGCGCCGAGCCCTTCCGTGCCCGTCTACGGACGTTCTCGTGGTGTAGTGGTTATCATACTCTCTTAGGGTGATCAACATCTTGAGCTTTGCCTCCAACGGTCTCTGGTTCGCCAGAGATCGAGCTTGGGAGTGGCCCCGGGTTCAAATCCCGGCGAGGACCGTTTTTGCTCTTTCTGAGGTGTTACATGCATGCAGAATGTGGAGAAATGTGGTTGGAAGACCGGAGATTTGAGGAAGGGTCTCGTGCGGAGGTCGGATGGTGGTGGTTGGTGGAGGTGGTGGAGGTGGCGCTTGGGCGCATTATTACGAGCTTCATAGGCCGCCGTACTCGACTCTGGAACATCTGGCCAATATTCTATTGCCCTTTGACTGCTGCGAGACAGATGAAGTAGTCGACAAGGTCAGCCGAAGCTGACAGCAGGGTAAAGTTGAGGGAAAGCCCGCATCTGCACCATCGCTGCGAACTTGTGAGTTGTGGCAAGCAACGGTATACAGAGCAATGCCGCTGCAACTGTGCGACCTCGTCACAGACCAACTATACATGTATCTCTAAAGAGCGCCCACAATTGAACTCATGGCCATCAGTGCATCAAAAGAGGTTCCTCAGACATCATGAGCTGCAACATGCGCGCGCCCACATGGGCCTCGTACTCGACCATTATCATACGTGCCCAGCAACACTCAAACTCTTGCGAGCGGTGGCCACCCTCATGGGACACCTGAAAAGATCTCTTGCACATGTATAAAGCGCTCATGCTCATCGGATATTTGGAGCAGCTCGTTATACATCGGCGACTCCTCTTCGGTAAAATACCTCCAGTGCCACTGCTCGGAGGCTAGGAGGACGACAGTCAGAGAGGGGTTGGAGCACACGGCCAAGGTGATCGAGGTCATCCAGATGTGCAACTTCCAGCTGCTGGTCTCGTTACCGCCGATGCCGCAGGACACGCAGAACAAACATTGGCAACTGCATCCCTTCGTCATGCTGAACTGGCCAGTACCTGTAAGCTGGGCCGGCCTGCAGCCGGCCAACACAGCGGCACGCATGAACCTCGGTGATTGCGGTCTTGGTCCAGCCCTCCGTGTTGCTGCCCAAAGCACGAGCTCGCGATCGGTGCGCAGCAGCACCCCTTGTGATGGATCAGATATGCCATTATACTGCAACGCGAGAACCTTGCGACGTGGAGGGTGATATCGATGCCGTTGTTGACAGACGAACTAGCGAGGCGGTACTGCGCGAGGGTGCGGTAGTTGCCGCTGAGGTGAAGATGGCAAAGAATGGTGTTCAGGATGTGGGGTAACGCCTGAACATCGAGACTGGATGCCATGGCGGGCCAAGAGGTGGCCAAGAGGAGATGGCGATGAGAAGAAGCTAGACGACGGACGAGCTGTGTTGGCTGTTGCGCAGACTGCGCGAGCGATGGTCAATGGTTCCGCGATCGGCGGCGATCGAAAGTGCGCCCCTCCTATGTCGTGAACGAGGCGTGAAACGGGAACTGGCTAGGAAGAAGAGCACCTCGTTCAAGTTTAAGTACCATAAAAGTGCATTCGCAATATACAGATACAGCCAAAGACGCCTGAAGACGGAAGTCAGGATGAGGTAGACAGGAGATGCGGGCGGTCAAGGCGTGTGAGGCCTCCGAGCTTCCCTCCCACTGCGCACTGCCCTACTCTGAGAGCATGATCTGGAACATACGGGATCCGACTTGAGCCTCGTACTCCGCCATTGTCAGGAACTTGATTCGGGCGAGACAGGACTTGAGGTCAACCGCCGGTATCCGGTGGAGGTACCCGGCCAAGAGTAATTTACGTTCAACTTGACACAACACTGCGTCGGCCTTCTAATTCTCAATTTCCCGAGGACATGTTCCATGTCGCTGTTGGTCTGAGCAGCAAACCAGTCCCACTGCCAGTGTTCGGCAAGTATGACGACTTTCAAAGCGGGGTTGTGGTGCAAAGCGCAAGCAACCGAAACCGACCAATTTCGGAGAGAGCCCTCGTGCCACGCGTCAACACCACTGCTCACCGGTGTAAACATGAGGACCAGCTCCTGGGACTTGTGGACGGTGTTGATACCCAAGAATTCGGGGTGGCTTAGGGGGTCGTCGAGGTACGAGAAAGCGAAATCGGGAGGACAGAGCGCACAAGCGTCATAGCGCATGTTGATGACCACGCGTTCTGCATCGGAACAGAGCTCGACTTCTCTCTTGTTGTGGATTCCCATTTCCGGAAACGCCGCTGGCAACTGCGCGGAGAAGTACGCTGGGGACGGGAAGACGATGAAGGTCTCTGCGCCGCATGGGGAAGGGTACGACCTGTACTCGAAGATACGCAGGACAGGCATTCTCGCGACAACATCGTCTTGCATTGGCAGGGTCTCTTCGTCCAGGACGGCAACGTGATCGGAAGCATTGTCCGGAAGGCGCACGTCATACACCGCCTGTATGGTGTCCTTGCGCCATCCCTCCGTGCTGCTGCTCCAGAGTAGCGTTTCGTGGTCGAGCCGAACGGTAGTCACGAGTTGAGGAGACCGAGTTGACTTGGGCACGAGAACCTTTTGGCGAGGAAGGCGACTGTCGATGGTGGCCTTGACGAATGTGCTGGTGAGGCGACACTGAGCCAGGGTGTGGTAGTCGCCGCCCAGTTGGAGTTGGCAGAGAACCTGCTCCAGGATGTGCGGATACGCCCCGGCATCGAGGCATGAGATACCCATGGCGACGCTGAGCTTGATTTGAGTGTGGATGAGGAAGGAACTTGTGAGATGATTCAGCTGCATGTTGCAAGCGTCCGTCTCGCAGAGAATGCACCCGCGATCGGTGCTACCCTGCGCCCTCCTTCCGGCAGCCTGTCAGGCCCTCCATTCCCTTATCATGTTCGCTGGGGATGCATGAGATGAAGCATTCGTGAGCCAACTTGGGCCTCGTACTCCGCCGTTGTCAAGAACCTGATACGAGCGAAACAATGCTCAGGATCAGTCTCCGGCGCTTGGTCGAGGTAAACCAGAATGAGCCTCTTGAACGCAGCCACAAGGCGCTCGTGCTCGTCCTCGATCCCACTCAACTCCTCCTCTTCAGGTCGGGCAAACCAAGTCCAGTTCCACCCATCAACAAGCAGCACCACGCTTAGCGCCAAGTTGTGCCGGACGGCGAGAGCGACAGAGTGGGTCCAGTTCTCGAGCAACTGCCTCTCCGCTCCCGCCTCCTCCGTCAACTCCAGCCGTGTCGGCGTGAACAACAGTACCAACTCCTGCCGCTTCTCCAACACGCCTATGCGGCGGTACATTGAGTTGCGCAGTTCCGCCTCTGGTGCATATCGGAATGCAAAATCTAACGGAGTCTCGGCGTAGCGCATGTTGATCACGAAGCGGCTGGCTTGGTGACACAGTTCAACGCAGCGGTTGTACTTCCCCTCTGGGGAGAAGTAGGTCGGCAAGGGGAAGAGGATGAGTGTCTCGGCCTTGCATGGAGGCGAGAGGGCGCGATAGTCGAAGATGCGCAGGATGGTGACTGCCTCTGACAGACGCGGCCAGTACAGGTCTCCTGTGACATGTAGGTCGGCTACGACGAAGGAGGTCGGTCGCCAGCCCTCCGTGTCGCTGTCCCAGAGGGGCGAGTCGCGCACGACGGTCAGAGCGGTTTGGCGGGGAGGAGGTACCGGGTCCACCGGCACGAGTGTTCTGTGCCGGGGCAGGCGGGAATCGATCCTGCGCTTCAGCGCAGAACAAGTGAGGCGGCAGGCGGCTAGAGTTCCAAACTGCCCCGAAAGGTGGAGGTGGTGCAGCACACTGTCAATGATGTGCGGAAAGGCGGCAGCGTCGATGCTGGCCCCCCCCGCAGCGTCGATGCTGGCCATCACTGGCGAGGTGTAGTGCAGAATGAGAATGCAAATTGCATGCAGCATTGTTGGACAAAAGATATCATCGACGCATTGTCGTGCCGCTATGGAGACAACTCGCCAATGACCGACTCCTCAGTCCGCTCGGTGCCTCCGCATACCGCCCCCGCGCCTGCGCCACCAGCACCGCATCGTTGACCGTCGGTCTACTCCCCCACTCCGCAGATCTACCCCGCGTCAACGAGTGCAGACATGCGCATCCCAGCACGCGTCTCGTACTCTTCCATGCTCATGAGCTCAACGCGCCCGTGGAACAACTCGGCTGGCCAGCCCTCGTCTTCGTCTGCCTCGACTATGGCGCCGATGAAGTGGTAATGCCATGCCTGCTCCAGTCTCTCCCGCTCCTCTACTACGTCTTGGAGCCAGGACCATTCCTCCACCTCCTTCTCTGCTGTAAACCAGAGCCAGTCCCAGCCGTCGATGATCAGGGTGACGGTGAGGAGCGGGTTGGCGTACAGGGCTCCGACAACTGAGGCGGTCCACTTTCGTAGGCGGCCGGTCTCAAGGCTGGAGCTGCTCGAGGCGCGAGTAAACATGAGCACGAGCTCTTGCCTTTTATGCAAGGCTGGTTGGAGGGGATACGGAGATGACTTCAGGTTGTATGCGAAGCGGAAGTCTGGCGGTTGTTTCGACCCCGGGTCACTATTGAAGCGCATGTTGATGATTGTCCGGTTGGAGTCGGGGGGAAGGCGGACGCAACTGTCCTTATGATCGGGCTCTAAGAAATGGAGGGCTGAGGGGAAGATGATGACCATGTCCGCTGGGACTGGAGGTAGTTGGTCTTGACAGTCAAAGGTGCGTAACACGGGAACTCTCCGGTGTTGCGTCCACTGCTGTTGGGAAGCCGAGTCCAAGAGCTGAGGGTGGACGTCGATGAGGTTCTCGATGAGCGGCCGGCGCCAGTCTTCGGTCAGAGCGGCCCAGAACCGTGTGTCTGCCGTCACACTGAGGGTACCGTCGGTGCATTTCTGGAGGATCAAGCGGTGTGGGAGACAGGCGTCAATGACCTGCCGCATGGCGGAGGAGGTTTGGCGAAAGTTCGCCAGAGTCCTGTGTTGGCCGTCCTGATGCAGGGTGTGCAAGACATCGTCGAGGATGTGAGGGTACGCCAAAGCGTCGATGGTGGTCATCACAGATCTCGGAGGAAAGTCCGTTGTGAGCAATGCAACGAGGAAATGCTCAGTCAAGTGTTATACATGGTCGAGAACGGTGGTTTTCAGTCGGATCTCAGAACGCGAAGCAGTGCGTGGTGGCGTTCTGCGGACCGAAAGTGCGGCAGCCATGTGCAGAGGCCATACCAAACACAGCGATGCAGTCGGATCCGGTCGTCAGTACTGTAACACCCTCTCCACAAAAGCCATTCACTGCTGCTGCATGAGCTGGAACAAGCGCGGACCGACGTGATCTTCGTACTCAGCCGACGTC
Source organism: Trichosporon coremiiforme (assembly GCA_039545355.1). Taxonomy (NCBI): domain Eukaryota; kingdom Fungi; phylum Basidiomycota; class Tremellomycetes; order Trichosporonales; family Trichosporonaceae; genus Trichosporon; species Trichosporon coremiiforme. Next base: position 26,382 of record BCJJ01000009.1, read on the forward strand.
ATGAACGTGGTACGGCCGAGAACTTTCTCCGTCAGTGTGATGCGGCTGTCTAGGGTTCTGTTCCAATAGACCTTCCAGGCGAGAGCCCACTGCTCGGCCTCTTCCAAACTCAGATTCTGGGTATACTCTGAGTCCTCCTTCGCAACAAACCATCCCCAGTCTCAGTGCTCGGCAAGGACGGTGACTCGCAAGGCTGGGTTGACGTACACAGCAAGCTGCATCGAGGTTACCCACTGCGGTATGCCGCCATGGCTTCCGACCATGATGCCCTCAGGTGTGGTGGGGAGCACAACCACGACTTTCTGACACAGCTGCGTGCTAAGGGATTGAGGCTCGGTGAACCATGGCGGCAAGATGGGCAACAGCTCGTAGCAGAAGAAACAATCGCTCGGCTGCTCGCTTCGGAGGCGCTGGGAGTTGTACGGCGAGTGGATGACGATGCGTTGCGCGTTTTGCGGGAGGTTGATAACGCTGCCACTGCCGAATGCAGGGTGCGAGGCGGTCGTTGGGAATATGATGATCGTGTCGGTGGGACAGGGAGGAAGTGGACGCTTGCAGTCAAAGTGGAGCAGCCGCAAGACTGGAACCTTCCCTGACACCCACCACGGCGTTAGGAAGGGGAGTAACAGCTTGGCATGAGCCCTGTAGGGATGCACGTCGATGACCCGAGGAATTGGACTGCGAGCCCAGCCCTCGGTGCACGTTTTCCACAGACGGGTCTGCTTGGGCCTGCTCACGTACAGCGGCCGCCGCGGTTGGCCCCAGGGCGGGTCTTGCGAGAAGCACTCAGCAAAGCTGTCATCTTGAAGGATGACGGTATGTTTGGGGAGACGCTGATCGATGACTCTCTTAATGGCTGAGCAGGTGGCGCGACATCGAGCAAGCATCTGATGTTGACCATCGAGGTGGAGCTGGTGTAGGACGTCGTTGAGGATGTGGGGGAAGACGATGGAGGATGTCGAGGGTGGTCATTAATTGCTAGGTGGATTGGAAGTCACAATGAATACGGCACATGCGTGTTCTTGTATGGCGGTTGCCGCAGACACCGTCCATCAGGGCATTGTTCCACGTCTGCCAGGTCTCCACGGGAATTTGCATGGCGCAAGAAGATTGTTCGTGTTTCATCAGTGGACATGGGAGGTGGAGGTGGATACGGAGCCCCACTCATTGCCTCCACCAAATTTGTCGCCACCCACCTGACTCACTGCTGCACGACATCCCTGAAAGCGTCCATCGTCCAAAAATGCATGGACAATGGTCCAAAAGATCAGGATACATGCGTATCTTGCGTTCTCCGCCAGGGAGTCGAACCCTGCTCTACCGCGATGGAGTCTCTCATTGAGAGGCGGTTATACTAACCGATATACTAGCGAAGAGGCCATGAAGACCGCTGTGGACGTACGAGTATAGACGGCGCGCGCGCAACTCGATTCTGGGGGCCGTGCAGCGCTGTTGTGGAGCCGCTGTGAGCGTAGAGCATGCACTGTAGTTGAATAAAAGACGGCAGAGCGATCGCAGGGAAGGAAGACTGTAGTCCTCGCGATGGTCGGTTGCTTCATTAGGACCTCGCCGATCACCCGTGCCTTTACCCGCATGGCGCGCATTGTCCGTGAGCGGCTGCACTAGAGCACGGGAGTGCGAGCGAAGGAGCAACCGCGACAGCGATAGTAAAACATAAGCGCCAGATCCATCTGCTGCGCGACCTGTGAGTCTCCTGGCCCAGTGCGGAGTACCATGCAGAACGAACGAGTCACTCACGAGCACCAACAATCAGTCGCCCATCCTAGAGAGGGATTGTCTTCCTTTCTCATTGTCCCTAAGCCCTCACTCACTCTTCGCCTGTCGAGATTACACTTCGACAGGGCCACCCCTCCTCCAGATCCCCCCGAACGACCCTGTCGGCCCTCTAAACAGCGCGAGCCACGAATGGCCAACGGTCGCTGCAGTACTCACGCTGCTACTTCACCCTCACCTACTCCTACTCCTGGTGGCTGCCTCCCCTACTCCAGAGCAAGGCACACGACCACCCCCGCCTCCCCGTATTAGCCCTCAGTATGCGCGCGGCCGCATCGAGTACGTTTACCGCGAGCGCGGAGCAGACTACGCCTTCACGCTCGCGACGAACTCGTACGCCGTTCCCGGCACTGGCAGCGTCTACGTCCGCCATGTGCAGTTCACCTTCGCGACGCCCATTCCCGATGGCGAGCGTGTGCGCGTCCGGCCCGCTCGCGAGAGACCCCGGCACGAGCCCGACATCTCGCCTGTCTCCCTCACCCGGCCCATCCTCGATGATGAGCCGCCCAGCAATCCTGCACCTCGACGCCGCTCACCCGAGTCGAGTCTCCGTGTTCCCCGCGCTCGTACAGAGAGTCCGACGACGATTCTTGCACAAAGCCGTCCACGCTCTGGGACGAACAAGGTGCTGCCTTCCAATCCAGAACCAGAACCCGCGCTCGAAATGGATGTCGATCAAGTCGAAGACGCCGGTCCCAACGAGCCTGAAAGCCAGATAACCAGCGATCACCTCGAGCTGTCGCGCGTCGCGCCCGAGTAGTCGTACGAGTAAGCTAGGCAAGCTACGATGAGCTGACGATCAGATAAGAGCGAGCCGAACTACTGTTGTTGTACGTTAGTCATGTTCCATCACCCGGGACCCTTGGTCAGCAGGGCTATGAGTGCAATATAATGTCCGCCGTGTCATGCCGCAGCGACGAGTGCGATTCCGGGCCGGTGATGATGGTGGGAATGTTGCAAAGACAAGTGTGAATGCGCCGCAGCCTCGGGTTGGAGATGTGTTTGGCGACGAAGGCGAGCTGCGATATGGGATGACATCAGGGAGTGGTGGACGGAGATGAGCGATGGGTGGCCGGCTATTGGCTGGTTGTAGGCCGAGAAGCGTGACAGGAGGGGGTGTGATCGAGCAGTCCCAGACGCATCCTTCTGTGAATTCGCCGGGGGATGAGCATGGTGTGCACGAATTGAACTCTAAGCATACGAAACACGCTGGGCACATGCTGGGCACAGTCGCCATTGGCAACGTTTGTCATGTCTGAACATGTCATCGCTCGCCGAGGAACGCAGTCGCAGATGTCTTGGTATCCAGTATATCCAGTGTCACAGATCTCGGCGTGGGATTCGGTATGTCAACAGTGGATGGCCAGAGGAAATGGCCGAGTAACAATACCAGGTCGATCACCAGCACAAGACAGTTCGCGTCACATGAGCACTGCACTCGTTGCACTGCCCGCACGCCCGCACGCCCGCACTCTCCTATCGTCACTCTCCATCTCCTCTGAACCTACTAAATACCAAGCCCATCGGCCTTCTTCCTCCCTTCTCCCTCAACCACCTCTCACCCACAGTCAGCCAACTCCTCCCAACCACCATGCTCTACCTCGTCGCGGCGGTCCTCGTACCGTTGGCACTCTACCTCTACCTCTACCCACTCCGCGAAGCTCGCCTTCCCTACAAGAATCTACCCGGCCCCAAGCCCGTGTCTGGCTTCTTCGGCAGCCTGGGCGAGGTCACCGCCCGTCCCCTCACCTCTCGCTATTCCCACCTCAAGGACAACTATGGCTCGACCTCGCGCTTCCGTGCTCTCCTCGGCAAGTGGCGCATCGTCTCCACCGATTTGACGGCGATCACCCACGTCCTGAGGCACACAGGCACCTGGCACCGTCACGAAACCTTCAACGTCATGATTGACCGTATCACTGGCCGCGGCGTGCTCTCGGTCGAGGACGAGGACCACCGCCGCCAGCGCCGCATCCTCAACTCGGCCTTCAACGGAACAGCCGTGAACAACATGGTGCCCATGTTCTGGGAGGAAGGCCGCATCCTCCGCGACCACATTGACCAGCAGCTCGGCGGCGACGCGGCCAAGCCCCTCGACGTGCTGCAGAACTACACCGGCATCGCGCTCAGCATCATCGGCCGAGCCGGGTTCAACTACGACTTCCAGTCGCACGAGCGCGACTCGAACCCGCTCGCCGTCGCGTTCAACAACATGATCAACGCCTCGCTGGAGAACAAGATGGCTGCGCTGCTGCAGAATGTGTTCGCGCTCCCGTTCAACATCAGCCCGACGTCCCACTTTGCGGTGAAGAAGTCGCGTTCGATCGTGGACAGCATCGGCTCGCAGATCGTCAAGAACCGCAAGGCCGAGATTGAGCGCGACCACATCTCGCTCGAGAAGGGCGACTATGACGGCAAAGACGTCATCAGCCTGTGCCTGCGCGCCAACATGCTTGCCGACCAGCGCGACCGCCTGACAGACGCTGAGGTTATGGGCCAGATCGGTGCCCTCATGCTCGCCGGCAACGAGACGAGTGCGAACGCCCTCTCGTGGGCGACCTACCATCTGTGCCAGAACAAGGACATCCAGACCCGACTCCGCGAGGAGGTCATGGCCGTCCCCGACGAGCCGTCGGGCGAAGAACTCGACGCCATCCCCTACCTGGACCAGTTTGTGAAGGAGCTGCTGCGTTTCGAGCCCCCGCTGCCGCAGGTCGTGCGCCAAGCGTCGGAAGACACGGTGATTCCGCTCGGCCAGCCGGTGACGGGGCGCGACGGCAAGCTCATGTCCGAAGTGCACGTCAGCAAGGGCACCGACTTTGTCGTCCCGATCAACCTCGTGAACCGCCTGCCCGAGATCTGGGGCCCGGACGCAGAGACATTCAACCCCGACCGCTGGGCGCAGAAGGGATACCCGAACACCTACATCCCGGGCGTGTGGGGCAACCTGCTCTCGTTCATTGGGGGGCCGCACCACTGCCTCGGCTTCCGCTTTGCGCTGCTCGAGATCAAGGCCGTGTTGTTTGTGATGGTGCGCAACTATGAGTTTGACTTTATCCCGCAAGGCCCGGAGGTGATGCGTATTGCGCCGGGCATCATTCAGCGCCCCGTCGTGGTTGGGAATGAGAAGGCAGGTATCCAGATGCCGGTCATGGTGAAGAAACTGTCGGCAGAGGTGCGCGAGCAGGCAGCATAGTCACCCGGGGTAACTTTGGTAGTCGTTAGGTCAGAAGTGTGTCAGAAGTTGTAGTAGGACAGGGGCATGCATGTGTGTACGGGACAGTGTCGGCCGCGGGTATGGGAAAGTTGGCGCACATGTCCGCGCGAATCTAGGAATGGAGAGGGCCGAAGGGGGGTGCCGTGGGGTAGAGGAGTCGTGCCAAGGTGGGCTCCGGATGCGAGACTAAGGCTGGGCTAAGCGTGGCTAAGTCAGCGGCCAGCAGCGCACGGCTCCGTGTGGTCACTCGCTGGCTGGTGGAGGCTTGGACGTACGGTGAGTGGGCGACGGACATGCCCGCCGACTGCCTACCCGGCTAAGCCCAGGCGGCAGGTACCGGTCACCGGATCCCCCCCGTGCCCTTTTCCCGGAAAACCTCACCTCCAGCCCCATAAAGAGAGCAAACTAGTTCTTGCATCCTCTTCCTCCCATCCCACCTCACATCCCACAATGGCCATCGACCAGTACCTCCAGAAGAACCCCGACGACGTCGTCGTTACCTGCGCCCTCCGCACCCCCCTCTGCAAGGCCCGTAAGGGCGCCTTCAAGGACGCAACCTACGACGAGCTCCTCCTCGCGACCTTTGAGGCGGCCAAGGAGAACATTGGCGTCAAGCCCGAGCAGATCGACGACATCTGCGTCGGCACCGTTACCACTCCCAACGGCCCCAACACGGCGCGTGTCGCCGCGCTCAAGGCCGGATTCCCCAACACCGTCCCGATCCAGGTCATCAACCGTTTCTGCTCCTCTGGTCTTATGGCGTGTTCGGTGATCGCGAACCAGATCCGCAACAAGGAGATTGACATCGGCCTCGCCGTCGGATACGACAACCTCACCTTCGCGGGCGGCAAGAGCTTCGACTTCTCCCCCGAGATCATGTCCAACCAGGAGTGCGTGGACTGCACCAAGCCCATGGGCTGGACGGCCGAGAACGTCGCGGGCGACTTCAACATCTCCCGCGAGCAGATGGACGCCTGGGCCGCCAAGTCGCACCAGGCCGCCGCCAAGGCCGACGCTGAGGGTATCTTCAAGGACGAGATTGCGCCCGTCCGCGTCCCTCGCGTCGTGGACGGTGAGCGCAAGACGGTCATTGTCGACCGCGACGACGGCATCCGCCAGGGCACGACCAAGGAGTCGCTCGCCAAGGTCCGCCCCGCGTTCCCGCAGTGGAAGCCCGGACAGACGACGGGCGGCAACGCGTCGCAGATCACGGACGGCGGCGCGTTCGTCCTCATGATGACGCGCGCCAAGGCCGAGGAACTCGGCCTCCCCATCCTCCTGAAGCACGTCGCTACTGTTCAGTCCGGCCTCGCGCCCAGGATCATGGGCATCGGACCCTCCATCGCCATCCCCCTCCTTTGCAAGCGCCTGGGTATCCAGCAGTCCGACATTGACATGTTCGAGATCAACGAGGCCTTCGCTTCCATGATGGTGTACTGTGTCCAGAAGCTCAACCTGCCCTGGGACAAGGTCAACGTGAACGGAGGCGCGATCGCCCTCGGCCACCCCTTCGGATGCACGGGTGCGCGCCAGGTTGCGACGGGATACAATGCGCTCAAGCGCGCCGGCGGCAAGACGCTCGTCACGTCCATGTGCATCGGAAGCGGAATGGGCGCCGCGGCGCTCTGGATCCGCGAGTAGAAGTAAAAGTGTAGGGTGTAGGGTCATGCATTGTAATAGCAGTTTCATCCATCTGAGCAAGGAGCGGAGCGAGTTGCGAGTTAGTTGAGAGCCAGCGAGCATAAGGAGCAAGCGGGGCTGAGAGTTGAGTGTGGGACGTGGGACGTGGAGACGGTGGGCAAGGAATCATGGATTTCGGCGTTGACCTCGGCCGAACACTCGACACTGCTCGGCAACCAGTGCCTGTGTGCCTAGGTCTGGATGGTCTGGATGGTGGCCGATCTCGGCGTTTCAGACTGCGATCAGCAGCTTCTTCCTGACATTGTTGCAACGCAAAGCCCAAGGCGGGGGTGAGGGAGGGGAGGGGCGCAAGCCTATGCACGAAGTGGAGGACAAAGTGTCCGCGTCAACATCCGCGTCAACATCCGCGCCAGCTTCAGCACTGCCAGTGTCTCGCGACGTCCAATCATCCAGCCTGCTGAGTGCTGGTGGGTTAGTGCGTTGGGTAAAGCGGATGGTAAGCTCGTGGCGACTCTTGGAGCTGACACACAGATTGGATGGGACGAAAGCTATCACGTTTCTCTCATGAGCTGACAAGACAGATGGATGAGCTGCCAACGCCCGGGGCGAAGCTGACAACACAGAGCTTGGTGAGCTCAACGGCTGTCTTGCCAGTTGACGTCCAGTCCATCCGGCACAGGGGTCGGGCTAGAGGTGTCCCCCGAGCTGACAACTCGGGAACACAATGAGGAAATGAAGAGATGAAGAGATGAGACGTGAGACGTGAGACGTGAGCTTCTTTCGCTGGGATGAGCTGACAATGACAGATGGGGTGAGCTACGTATCCTGTCGGGTTAGCTCATGTCCAGTCCATGCCGAGCGGAAAGTGTAAGCTGGGAGGAGTCTGGCAAGCTGACGCGCAGTGGTGAGCTCTCTTGTCATCGCCGTGAGCTTTCCCTTGACCGGACTGGAGGAGCTGACGAGACAGGCGGTGGTGAGGTATTTGTCCCACACATTAGCTGACGCCCAGTCCATACGGAGTGGCTATTGTAAACTTGGGTATGGCTCTAAGAGGCCGGCCGGCAGGTGTGAAGGGTGAGCTTCGTCTCGTTCGTTGTAGCTGACAGTCTAGGTGAGCTGCCGAATGTAGCCTCGAAGCTGACCCTGCAGGACTTGGTGAGCTACCCGACCTGGAGAGGTTTAGCTCACGTCCAGTTCTGTGCAGAGCACAGAGTACTGTAAGCTTGAAAGGCTTTGAGGGAGATGAAGCGCAGATGTGAAAGGGCGAGCTACGGTATCGCCTTCGTAGCTGACAGTCCAGGTGAGCTAAGACGAAGACAGGCAGTGATGAGCTACCCGTCCATGAGACCTAGCTCACGCCCAGTCCAAAGGGACAGTATCGTAAGCTGGATGAATGTCGCGTAGCTAACGCGCAATCGAGAGCCCCTCTTCCCCTTAACGCAAGCTTCTTTGACCCGAAGAGCTGACAAACGACAGAGAAGGTTTTTGTGAGCTACCAGATCCGCCGTGCTAGCTCATACCCAGTCCACGCTGCGAGGATAGTGAGCTGTTCGGGCCGTGAGAACGCTGATGCGCAGGCTGAGATAAGTGCCAGAAGCCCCAAGGAAGTGGTGAACTCTCTTTACTTTTATGAGCTAACGATAGAGTGTAGGTGAGCTAACGTGCGCAGCCACTCGAGCTCACACCCAGCCGTCGCTCAACCTTCTTTGCCCTCCCTGACGAAAGAGGTGAGCTGGCGATCGTAGTTGCGTGGGCTGACCCCAGACTCAGCTCAGCCTCCGGCGGGTGAGGTGGCGCCCTTTCCTTTGTCAGCTAACACCCAGCCGAAGTTGGTCTCAGGATACGAACTGAAGTAGGGGACGCACCACAGTACACTGAGTGCTGGTGAGCTGTCTCTTGCCCGTCTAGGTGTCAAGCTCACGCCCAATTCTCACGTCTACGGCGTGGCGAGAGTTGGTGAGGTTAAAAACCGTGTAAGCTTTCGGTCTGTGTTTGGATAGCTGACGATCAGCGGGTCATGGGACTGGACACAGATGGAGGTGAGCTACCAGTCGATCTTTGTTGAAGCTCACCCACAGAGAGTCGATGGGGATAGGTGAGCTGGCGAATGTCCATCCCAAGCTGACCTCGAACTCGGGTGAGCTACACGCTGACTCAACCGAGCTGATCCCAGACCTTGAGGGGTGGATGTAGACGTAGTGGAGGGTCGGCTTTCGTGACCGCACCCGGCGTAGCTGACTGTGCAGCTTTCTGCAAGAACGGTGGGAACAGGTGAGCTGGCTAACATCCCTGGCTCGCTGACCCCAGTCTGCGCCAGACATGGGTGAGCTTCACGTTGTTGACCAGAGCTGATACCCAGCTTTGTACTTCGCGAATCGCTGTGGAGGGACACAGCAACTTGTAAGCTCTAGTTGCTGGGTTTCGCGTCTCGTCTAGCTGACATGCTGCCGTGCTGTGGAGTAAGCTGGCCGTCTGTAAAGAGCTGACTGCAGACTCTCTCTAAGTTCATCCGCTTTGGACGCGGATATCTATGGCCGACGGCCAGTGAGTTACTGGAGTCGACACAGAGGACAGGTGAGCTGCCAGTTCTGTCGCGGTTGAAGCTCACGCAGGATCTACGATGGTACTGGGGATATGTGAGCTTTTCAACTTGACGAGAGCTGACCTCAGACTCTGGTTAGCTAGTGCTTTGTTGAGTGTAGCTAATCGACAGGTCTAGAGTGGGTCGTTAGACGTCGATGTACAGCCGCAGTGGACAGATGAGTTACTTTCCGAGACTTCGACAACTCACGCATAGCTAATAGGGATGGCAATGGATGGGTAAAGTGTGAGAGCGCATTTAATTGGAGCTGACCGCCAGACTCGGGTGAGCTAGTCGCGAGTGCCGTAAAGCTGATCCCCAGTGGGTAATGTCAAGTCGACACAAGAGGGTGAGCTCTCGCCCTCCATTCTCATCAGGGTACAGCTCGCCCGCAGGTCTCCTTCTGGGAGAAATGTTTGCTTGACCTTTCCCCTCAAAGCTGACTCCAGGCTCGCAGTAGGCTAACAGTACCGTTGCGTGTTAGCTAGTCCCCAGTGTGTTTGGGAAAGGGGCGCAGTGACTAGTGAGTTTTAGGGTTAATGTCTGCTGAAGCTCACGCGCAGTTCACTAGAAGGACAAGGGCGGGGTAAGCTATGCCTCGCACACAGATTGGGTTGATCTCAGGGTCGCGGAGCTGCCGGCCGGCTTGCACGGAGCTGATCCCTAGTATACCCTTCACACACGAGAGCGAGCTTCAAAGCGGAGGTTGCATGGCTGACATGCAGCCTTCGACGCGGGCCGTGTTGACAGGGGACGTAACGGGCATCAGCGAAGGAGCTGGCGACTGCATGGGCGTAAGCTGGGGTGTTGTGAAGAAACATCTAACACTCAGTCAGAGTGAGCGGTCAGAGTGCGAGATATGGCACATAGTGGATGGTGAGCTCTCTTATCTACAGTACCTCGGTCCAAGCTCACGCACAGACGTCGATGATGGGATTGGAAGCAGCGAGCTGGTCAGCGTGGTAAAGAACGGGTCCTAGCCTATAAGGGTCAGCTGGTGCGCTGTGAGTAGTTTAGCGACATGCAGCTTTCGGCATGGCCGCTGGGTATATGTGAGCTGCCCGGTATCCTGAACGAGCTGATCCCAGGATCGGCATAAGCTGACTCGTCGTCGAGCTTCGCTGGCATCTAGCCCGAGCAGTCTAGAGAGGCATGGGGCTTCTCAGCAGTGAGCTTGCGTGTTGGTGAGGAAGCTTCTTATATATACAGTATGGCTTCGAACTAGCTGACGACCAGACCCTAGTGGCCAATGGCGAAGGTGGCGCACACGAACGGTGAGCTGCCATACGCCGCCGGCTATAGCTACCCACAGCTTTCATCAATGGGGAGGTCAGCTGCGCCCCCTCCGTGGCTAGCTGATGGGCAGAGATGATGGGCGAGCTCTCCCTCATATCTCTTCAGGCTAACTGAAGAACAGCCCGTGAGCGAAGAGCGAGCTTCAGCCAAAGAAGAGGTAGACAGGGAGCTGCGTGTTTCCCCTTTTGTTGAAGCTCACGCGCAACCTTCAACGGACCTGCGAGCGGGTGAGGTCTCGTATGTCCCGAATTGAGGTGCAGAGCTGACCCGTGAGCTAGTTTGCACAGAATTATCGAGCTGACGACCAGTTATGAGCTCGAGTTATCACGTCGACGAAGCAAGAAGTAGTGAGCTGAGTGGTCCTCGGCGATGAGCTGACCTACAGCCAGTCATTGTACAGCATGCTCACTTTGCATGAGCTGCGGGACATTACTCGATTGTAAGCTAGAAACCTCTTGCGAAGCTGATCCCCAGGCCAGGGTGTTGTGAAGAATGTAGGCGGTGGACAGCTGAGCTCTTATGCATGACTTAGTTGAAGCTCACTCTTAACCCTCGGCAATGACGTCGTGGTTAGATGAGTTGCGGAGCTTGGTGAGCTGGAACTCCGCTTGCCTCGAGCTCACGCGCAGTCTTCCATGGTACAGCTGCAAACATCGCCCACAGCTGATAAAGCACACAGTATTGCGCTTGGCGGGTCAAAGACATACAACGACAAGCACTGCTGTCGAGTGGAGACGTTGATATAGGCTTGTGAGCTGGGCTACTTGCCCATGAGCTCACCCACAGCCCTTCCACCTGGACAGAGCAGCAGGCGAGCCTTTCGACACCTGTGCTGAAGTGGCAGACAGGTTTGATGGGTGAGCTTTCTGTCTCTTGAGAGTAGCTGACGACCAGTCCTGAAGCTGAGCTGTCTGAGCTGTCAAATTGACAAAGTGCTTGGAACAGTGAGCTGTTGTACGTTGCTAAGCATAGCTCACCCACAGACATGCAACTGAAGGAGATAGGCGAGCTGCCGGACGATGTTAATGAGCTGACGTACAGGCTTTGTGGGCAAGCTGCCAAAAGGTTCGGTTCAGCTGTAACCAGACCGTAAGTGTGAGCTGACATATCTGCTGGCCACCCATCACATTGGCCCGGCGACGCGGAGCTGACAACCAAACTGTTCAAGGAGGCTCAGCCTGGTCGCCAACCAGACCTCGTACTGCGCCACTCTCACGGCCGTCGCTGCAACCAACTGCCAAACATGTCGTAGGTCGGAATGTGCCCTGTTGAGGGCACTGTGGAACCGCGAAAGCACCGGACACTTCCCTACCTACACCTGGCATCAGCGTCGCCGATCTCGACAGCCACCCCTCACAACCTAACCGTCCTTCCGTCTTCTTATCCCTCACAACAACAGCAAAAGAGGAATCTCTCTATCGAGAGGCTCCGACCCCGGCCCGACTCGAACGGACAACCTTCAGGAATCGTAAGATATCCCAGTCATTGGAATCTGAAGCGCTACCAATTACGCCACGGAGTCACCGTGATGTGATCACGTGATGGGCAGTCGCTGCTTCGTCGTGAGTCGGGACCGGACAATCCGCACGTTTTTCTGTGAGGTCCCGCGGAACTGTCAAAGCCAGGAAGCAATGTAGCGGAAGTTCCGCCCTCCTCGACACGCTGTCTTCGCGAACGCTGACCCCGTACTCTAGATACGCACCCACCGCCTTCTTCTCCTGCCAAAGCCCTCACCCAGATCTGCCCGTAGGGTTCAGGCCCCTTCCAAGTGAGAACGCAACTGGCCCCGTTGTGTGCGGTTCGCAGACCTTCACATCCAAGATGCAACCATGCAACGGTGTCACTTGCTGAACAACGCCTCGGTGAATTAGGTTGCAGCGGGTTCCTGAATCGGTCTGCGACACCAACTAGACCTCGCACCTACTTGTCTCCGCTGCCGAGCATTGACAGCGAGCACTGCTCTGCGCACAGTAGAGGAGTACGAGTGCAAGTGTAAAGGGCGGCTCATGCTGAACGATGGTGGTTCGTGAACAAGCGATCTGCAACGTCGCGTCCCGCCCACTGCCGACCCAGGGTCTGGGGACGAGATCGGACTATTTCAGGGAAGGCGGCAGCCGATCCTGCGAAAAATATCTCGTTCTGTGCGAGGCGCACGCGCCACTGACGCGTGCTGACGCCGCTGCGGGCGGAAGACGAGCACGGCCGGGGTCGGTGGCTGCTATAAGCCAGACATGAATCGTCCACGCACCCTTAAGCCCACTGTGACCAGGCCATCCGAGCCCACCATCGGCGTCTCGTGCCTGTCACCGTTTTGGGTTGTCCTCTGGCAACTCCGCTGCTGGCGACTGACCTTTTCGGTTCTGCACATGCCGCTCGGGGAGTGGTAATGCATCTCGGCCGCTGCATGTGCGAGCAATGCTTGGCCACTCTGTTTCGAGTGGGAGGACTGCTCAGGGCGCCGGGCTGAGCCTTTGGTCACCCAAGCTGCACGAAAGACCGGGAGAGGGACCGAAAATCGCAATATTACGTCGCGGCCAGGGCCATGATTTCAGAGAGAATTCTACTTGGGTACTTTGGCTGACTGTGGGCTTGGGACTTGGTGGGGGATCCTGGGCTACATCAAGGTTGCTCGGCGTTAAACCTGACACAAGGCGCCCGCGGCTGCGCACCAAGGGAGCCAACACTAGCTGCCCGCATATCTTAGTGTGCTTACCGGCGCGCAACGATGAGTCCAGCCCGCGGAGCCCGGCCCTGCGTGCAAGTCGCTGGGCATACCCCGCGCACAGGTGCTGCCGATCATTTTGCTGTTCTCCACACTCTCCCACACACTCCTCGGCACCTCTAACCATACACCTACGGCAGCGACCTCGCCCCCTCCGACCATGAGCTGGCTAGCTTGGAACCGCCCGACCGGCGCGCTTGCGGTTCCGACACCGGCGAAGCGCGACGAGGGGCAGCCCGCGAACGCAACGTACTGGATGGACATTTCTGCCGTGGACGGTTTCTGGGCATTTGTTGAGGCCAAGTACTTTGTCTACGAGAGCATGTCCTCGATGGACTACTCTGAGAAGAATCACACTGCATGGTCCTTCGTGCTGAACCGGAGTTACACCAACACAACTCTGCTCGACCTTCAGAAGGCGCAGCGCGGAGCAGACAGCGAGGTGAGTGTTAAGGACGTGCTCGGCTGACCGCAGTATGCAAACGCTGTCTTCAGCTTCAACGCCAGCAAGATCGAACTGGAGTTCGGCGGCACAACTTTCAACGAGTCGTTCCGGATTTACCGACCGCGTGCGCAGTTCACGGATGTGATCGGAGGGTACACTGCAGAGTCGACCGTGACGGAGGAGTACGATGGCAAGCTCAAGATCAAACGCGACCTCGCCGACACTCGGTGGTCGTGCAACCTGCTCTTCTACGCGCAAGGCGACTTTGCGTTCAAGGGCGGCCGGTTAGGCTTTGACGCCCCTGCTGGAACAACGTTCAAGGAGACGACCGTCCCCGCGATGATTGATGCCGAGCCGAATCCGGCCTTGAAGGCTTACGTGCTCGGAGAAGACCCGGAGGCGGACGCGCTGAAGGCTCTGGAGCAGCATCCGAATGACCCAGCTCCCCTTTCTCAGTGGTTCGACGACCGCGACGAGCTCCGCGCCTCGCATCTTCCCTTGACCGGGCCCAACGTGCGCGTGTACGATGTTCCTGCGAATACAAGTTTGATCTCTGTCAAGGGCCCCCGATGGACACCGCACACGGTTGGCTCGAGATGTTACTTTGCACTCGACCCGCCCATGCAGTTCATGGGAGATGTGTGGGCTATGCCATCGAATGGGTCCCGCCTTATCAACGTCACAGACGAGGCCGTTGCTTACGGAAGTGGCACGCCGGGCTCTGACTTCGACTGGACCGTCCTCAGCAGCAGCGTCGGCTTCGGGCGGCACCCGACGACTGGGATCGACAGTCCCGATGCCTTCCAACCCATTCTCCAATACAACGCCGCCGGCACCTACATCACAGCCGGCGAGAGCCAGCACACGTGGGAGCCGGGACCGACCGTTCGAGACGTTCGCCTCTTCTTCTCGCGATTGGATCCGACGGTCAAGTACACCCTCACCATCGGAGCGCACAATAGCATCTGCGTCCTCAACAATTTGGAGGTGGTTCAACAGACCAATTCAGCGAACAGCAGCGGCTCGGGCGACTCTGGTCAACCCGACGGCGCGAGCAGTCGCGCTAGTGGGCTCTCCGGTGGTGCGATTGCAGGCATTGTTGTCGGATGCGTTGTTGGCGTGGCCCTTCTGCTGCTTCTCGCCTTCTGCTGCTGGCGGCGACGCAAGCCGACCTCCAAAGCTGAGGACTTTGAGATCGCGGATGTTTCGACGCATGCACTCGCGCAGATGGGCGCGCCGACTCCAATCATGCCTCAGAGAGACTTTCCGGACCGGCAGACGGTATCCCAATCTTCGGACGACAGCAGGTTCGCCACGACCTCCGGAGCAGGCACGAATATTGGCACGCTGGGGACGCTCGGCACAAACTCAACGTCATCGAACACGATGGGCCAAGATGCGTCCTTCCTTCCGACAATTGTGCGACACGAAGAAGACGCTGGGTCCCTGGAGGCGGAGCTACCAGAGGGCACGCGCGGTGGCGAGGTCGTGCTTCCGCCCGTGTACCGCGACGAGTGGGTCGACAGACGTGGCGGACGCGGGCTGGGCATCAGCACCGACGTCTCGCGCTCCGATCCCTCGGCACTCACCGCGGAGGAGATCAAGTACCTCGGCCCCCCCACGCCAGGCGCAACGCTGTCGTCGCCCATCACGCCTGGCTCGACGTCTGCACACACCTTCGGACACTGGATGAACCAGCCTCTCTCCCCCGGCGCCCAAGTCAGCCCCATTAGCTCGCAGCCCCGCTCCCCACTGTCAACCACCACCCCGACCGGCAAGACGCCTCTGTTCCCGCTGCAGACCTTGCCGCAGGCGTTGTCGCAGCCGGGCTCGTCGCCCGATTCTCCAGCCACCACGTCTCCAACCTACTCTGCTGCAGCGACGTCGCCGATCTCGCCACTCGACTCGCAGCCGACTGGTTCAGTGCCAGAGACGAACCCACTCGTGACGCCGTTCCCCCCCGGCGTCCAGCCATCGGACAGCACCCCGACCACCCCGAACGGCTTCCCGAAGGACGTGAAGCACTGAGCTGGCGCCCCGTTTAGAAGAACACGGACATTCTTAAATCATCTTCCAAGCGCGATGCTCGCTTACCGCATCGATTAGAGGTGAGGGTGACCTGCACCCTCACATGTTGTACACAGTAGATTGTCATGGTATACATTTTCACGCACACGCACGCACAAGGCGATCGAGTCTTGTGAGACGCTGACGAACGTGCACGTGCTAGAGTAGCAGCTGTGGGCCACCAGCCTAAGCCTGGCGTCAGTCTGGGGGCATTCCACATTTGTGCTGACGGGACAGGCCACGGAAATCTCTCTCATTGAGCAGCAAGGCTGGACATCGGGCACGACGCATCGTTAGTCAGGCTCCGATGATAAGAATCGGGCCACACGCTCGGCCACCGGGACCGGCCCGACAACCGACGACCGGTGTCCCTCCGTTGGGGTCGGCGGCTGGCAACGGGTGATCGCGGCCGACGCAACGGCCCCCACACCCCGCAACAGCTTGCGTCATTACTGGCAGGCTAGCGCGTAGTCCGAGTGTCCGCGCTACTGCAACCAGACGCTCGCCTGACCGGATTGGGACACGTTCCATCCCAGCTGACGTTGGCGCGCCTGACTTTTCGTCTAGCCTTTGTTTAAGAACATGCTAACCTGGTCTACAGATAGAGGCCTTCCCAATGAACATCGATCGATTACTGTGAGGCCGTGCTGTGTTGCAGTCGCTTGAGACATGGGATCTGCGGTTGTCTGGTCGCGCTGAGCGCCCATGGGTAACAATCAGCTACTGCGCCCTCTCGCGCCTTCTCAACAGGTGTTCGGCGACGGTTCGCTTTTGCATCTCCCTCATCGATGACAGTCTCCAGCCGTGTGTTACCGGCCTGATCCACCCCCAGCCACGTCCTCAAGTGCCCCACTCAACACGATCTCTCCCCTTCGACATTGATTGCGGGGAATTCCCGCTATCGTTCCCCCAGGAATGAGCCCCGTTCGACGACGTCGACGTGCCCCAGAGTGGAGAGCAAGTGTCGAGCGGACTGGAGGTGCCGCTCAATCCTGAGACGGTCGGGGTCGTCTTCGGCCGTGCAACGTCCTCTGCCAGCATCACACGACCTGCGAGCCCCGTGGAGGTCAGCTGCGCTAGCGCCGTGCTCCACAGCCCCACCGATGCCCCAGTGATGTAGACACAAGACCGAGGTCGTTCATGGTTCCCGTGAATGTGCGCGCATACCGACCGTTTCCTCGCCCGGGTGTACGCACGCACGCTCGGCAATGATCAAAACTGCTCATGCAGAGCGGTTTGGGTGCGGAGCAACTCCTCGGGCTTGCGGAACGACTGTGATCCCCACCCCGAGAGGTCGCCGTGCCGCCCAGGTGTTCTGCCGGGGTGTACCGTGTCAGCCGCCCGTGCCGCTCGTGCCGACCAGTCGTCGTGCCAGAAAGAACCACCAGGTACCGTGACATGCCGTCGCGTGCCGGGCCCGCAAGGGCGAAGCAGGCTTAAGCAGGAGCGCCTACGTAGGTACGGGGAGGTACGTTCAGCGACTTTTCTGGTGTGTGAATTGACTAAGCACGCTCATGGTCCGAAGACCAGTCAAGTGGTCCAGAGACCCTCTCAGGACCATGGCCGAGGCGGTCCGTCAATTGGCTGACGTTATTGTGGTTTTCCCGACATTTTTCAGCTGAGAGCGGCAACCCCACTTGTCCCCTGCGTCCCTCACCCGAGGCATGCTTGTCATTGGCTGTTCGCCGTGGACACCGACGCTTCACCCAGCAGTTGCCGTTGCATGCCTGCTCATGCCGCGGCGGACGCTGCTATTATTGGTGCGTCCTGTCCATGTGAGAGGCTTGGACAGGGAGGACAGGGTTGGGGCAGGGTGCCGGTGACCTCCTCCAGCCACGGTCCAGAGATCAACCCCCTTTCCCAGCAAAAGGTTGCTGCGTGCCTGCGCTTCCACACCCACTCTCTCCGTATCTCTTGCCGCTCCTCAACGGCCGGTGTCGTCTTTCCGCGGCGACATTCGAAATATTCGAACACAACCCGACCCGGGACATCCGGCAAAGAGCGGTCCCACAGGGCTCCTCGCACTCCAAGGTGTTCAGGAATCAGGCAGTTTGCGGGCGACCCGGCGGGGCTCTACAACGATGTGGGGGCACCTCGGGTGGGATGTTCGATAAAACCGACGTGCGCTAACTGGACTGTTGGAAAAATCGATGCTAGCCTGACATCTATAAGAAGGGGAAGTCTTTCGGTTCGAGGAAGCCCCACAGTCCCACCCCTCTCCCAACAACAGCAAACAAGGAGTCAAAGTTGATCGACATTGATAATCGACGATTGATCACGGACCCGAGAACACACACCTCCACCACCCAGCGCCACCAAGCCACCACCACCTATGTCGGGAATCACTGCCGACCAGCGCGTCTCTGTCGAGAGCAAGCCTTACGAGGACCGCAAGGAGGCGCTCGACGACGATGTCGACCGTCACTATGCCGTCGAGATCCCCCAGATCCTGAAGGACGCCGGCCCCGAGGAGCAGGGGCGCATCGACCGCCGTGTCACGCGCAAGATTGACATGCTCCTCATGCCTCCCCTCGTCATCCTGTTCATTCTCAACTTCCTCGACCGCAACAACGTTTCGACCGCCAAGGTCGGCGGCATGACCGACGACCTCCGCATGTCTGGCCAGGAGTTCTCCACGGTCGTCGCTGTTCTTTTCGCCGGTTACATCTCGCTCCAGGTCCCCTCCAACATGGTCGCGTCGCGCGTCAAGTGGCCCTCGTTCTACATCTGCTGCATGACTGCTGCCTGGGGAACCGTCTCTGCCTGCACCGGTGCCGTGAACAACTACCACGGCCTTCTCGTCTGTCGTCTCGTTCTTGGATTCACCGAGGCCGCCTTCTTCCCCGGCGCCCTCTTCCTGCTGTCGCTCTTCTACACGAAGCGCCAGATCGCCTTCCGCACCGCCATCCTGTACTCTGGCTCGCAGCTCGGCAATGCCTTCGGTGGTCTGTTCGCCATGGCCTGTCTCCAGCTCGACGGCACGCACAAGCTCGAGGGCTGGCGCTGGCTTTTCATCATTGAGGGCGCCATGACCGTCGGCTTCTCGCTCCTCTTTGCCACCTTCATCCCCAACCGTCCCGAGACCTGCCGCTGGTTTACCGAGGCTGAGCGCGCCCAGGCTGTCTACCGCCTCCAGCTCGACCGCGCCACCAAGGACGCCTCGTCTGAAATGTCCATCGCCACCGCCACAAAGCTCGTCTTCACCGACCCCAAGGTCTACCTCATCATGATCGCTCTCACCGTCAACTTTATCGCCTCTGCAGTCACAAATTTCTTCCCTGTGGTCATTCGCGAGATGAACCCCGCCTACTCGAAGATCCAGAGCCTGGGAATGACTGCCCCGCCTTATGTTCTTTGTGTTATCACCATCTGGATCATGGGTTACTGGTCTGACCGCATCCAGCGCCGCACCATCTTCGTCATCGTCTCTATGGGTGTCAATGTGATCGCCAACATCATCGCTGTCGCCACGACGAACGTTGGAGCGCGTTACTTTGCGATGATGCTTATGCCGGCGTCGTTCTACACCTCGTCGACGATCATTCTCTCGTGGATGTCCTCGACGATTGTCGGCCCTGACATCAAGAAGGCCACCGCTTTCGCCCTCATCAACGCCGTCGCCAACACGAGCAACATCTGGACCTCGTACCTCTACTTCGGCGCGCCCCGCTACGTCGTCGCGTTCGGCGTCAACCTCGGCGCGTCTGTGGTCGTCATCCTCCTCATCCTCGTTCTCGCCGGCTACCTGACCCGCCTGAACAAGAAGCTCGACAACGGCCAGTCGCTCGGCAAGAACGGCCCCACCGACGTCCAGATCGAGGGCGGCTTCCGCTTCCAGACCTAAAAAGTGCATTCTGCTGCATCATTCTGCATATCTGCATCTTCCATAGGCATACCCAGAATTGTAATATCAATGTAAATGTTAGACCACGCCACCTGATCCTCCACCGGCCGCCACCCTGGAGCTCCACACTGACGCTGATCACTGACGATCACTGACCACGCATGCTTCTACTTGGCAGCAAGGAGGTCTGCATACCACCTCTGCGCAACGTCGGGATGCGACCTTAGCCGCGACTTGAGCAGGTTGTCGCCATACGTCTCGAAGATCTGGTCATCGTGTGTCGTGTCGACCTTGCGCTCCCCCCTCTCCCCGTCCACCTCACGCTTCAGTTCCTCCGGCAGGGTAATCTTCGGCAACCTCGCCTCGAGGCTCGGGTTGAAGAACATGGGCACACTAATGCGTTCTTCGCCGGGCACGACGCGGTGCACCGTCGCCTTCAGGTATCCGTCGGTAGCGAGCTCGACCATCTCGCCAATGTTGCACACGAACCCGTCCTCGGGCGCGGGGGCGACGTCGGCCCATGCCCCGTCGCGCCAGACCTGCAACCCGCCCACGCCAGGCTGGACCCAGAGCAGGGTCACGCATCCTCCATCCTTGTGCGCGCCGACACCGAGTGCCTCGTTTTCGCTGCGGTCTGAGGGTGGGTACCGGACAATCTTCATGCGTGTCGTCGGGTTCTCAAAGTGTCGGTCGAAGTAGTCCTCCTCCTGGCCCAGCGACCGTGCCCACGCCCTGAGGAGCAGGTGCGCCGCGTCTCCGACTACGCGCTGCCACTCGCCCACAATGTCCTTCATCTCCGGCACGCGGGCCGGCCACTGATTCGGCCCCGGCAGACGATAGTAGGCTGGCTTGCCCTCGAGTTCCTCGGCGCTGAGGGCCGGTACTTCGGGCCAGATATCGAGCATCTCGCGCGTGTTCGCCTCGCCCTGTGTGCGCTCGCCGAAGGGGCGGGTGTAGCCTGAGAATCGTGGTCTGTCGTCAGCTCTCCACTCCCTCATCTGTGCTCGCTCAGCAGACATCGAGCGTCTGAAGAGCCAAGAGCCAGGCAATCGGCCACGCTCCCACTCACGAATTGACCATCTCGATCTGCTGCTTCTCCTCGTCGGGGAGGGCGAAGAACTCCCTCGCGCTCTGCAGTATCCGCTCCCCGAGGTCGCCGAGCGGCACACCGACGAGGTAGAAGAAGCCGATGTTGCGCGTCACGTCGCGGAACTTGCGCTCGAACGCGGCCGCCGTATCGGGGTGCGCGAGGTCGCGCAGGTCGAGGATCGGCAGCGACGCATCGGTCGGGGCTGAGGCCTGGGCTGTCATCGTGAGTAGGTGTGAGTGGATGTAGGTAGAGAAACGAGCAGTGTGGAGGATCGATGTGGACGACGATGAGTGGACAGGGTGGTCACGCGCTCGGGGAGCCGTTGATAAGAACGTGAGTGCAAGCCCACATGACGTGATTGCCGGAGTTGGCCGAGGCGGAGTTCCTCCATCAGCCGAAGCGTCAACGCATTTTCATATTGTGCATCTCTTCATATTGTGCATCTTCAGCTACTGCTTTTGGGGAAGATGATACGCATACATGCGCTTGGGTCACTGACATGCCCGGGCTTAAGCATCAGGGACGGTGCTCGACCAGGCTACAAGGATCGTTGGTGGGATGAGTACGGAGCTTCGGACCGACACCCCTAACAGGCATGGCTACCTCACAGCGAGCAGGGGCGCTTGCGTCTCTCATCTATCACTTAACGAAAGGCACGCTCAGCCTACTGTCCAGCTTCGAGTTTTGGCGGTTGATGTGCGTTGCGCAGATTCTGCGCGAGGACGCGCTGACGCATTTGGCATACCACGGTTTGAAACCCGCGACCTCCCCTCCACAGCTGGACCGTCATTCTCGGACCGCTGTATTGACGCGACAGGGACCGGCTTGGCGACCCGTCAAGCTGCGATGTGACTGGGGACATCGTGCCCTCTGCCTGTGGAAAAGGACGTCGGTCTTTCGTGAACGCACCGGGTGATGACCTGAAGCTTGAGCACAGCTGTCTGGGCAGGTTTCGCCGATGCACGCAACACGGAACCTTAGGTGGTCTCACGGGAGGTTCCAGATGCAGTTCGTCATGATGTGTGTTGCAGAACCGTTTGCTGAAACGCTTTGGGTTTGATGACTGTCGAAACAAAACATGTTGGCAACTCCCACTTCTCAGCATATCGGCGGTCCAGACCTCCCCACTGGTCGGTTTCGGGTTCCAACGATGGAGACTGCAAATCTGTCGTCAAACGTCTCCCCATTCGTCAGAGATCTGCATCAGATACATTACTGATTGGGCGGTGCACGATAAACGACTGAATGTCCAGGTTGTCGCGGGTTGTCGCGGATGTCGCGGGCATCGGGCTGTAATGACCGTCGAAACGCGCTGGAATCGTGTCTTGGGTATTGAGTGGTTTCGGGTGTCGACTTGCTGAAACATCGCGTCTTGCAGAACGGTGTCAGTGGGAAGCCGTGCTTCGTGCTTGGGATGCGTGGCAAAAGTGAGTGTTGAGGGGACGGACAGATGCGTGTAAGACGTGTGTGCTGTGGATGACTGTGGATGGGGTGGATGGCACGTGACCGGTTTCTCGATACTCGCAGCTTGAGCTTCTCCGACCTGTCGTGAACGACCCGTGAAGTCAGATCCGTCTGTATGCGACGGTGCAGCTCGGTCGGTCTAAGCGTCTAAGCCTCTGACGTTGCCTTCAGCCAGTGCTGGCCTAGCAAAGGTTACTACTAGCCGCTGCGCATTGCGATTCATGACCGTCCGAGACTTGTCAAGCGCGATTAGCTCTCCGGCGCCACCGACGTCGAGAGGCTGCGTACGCATCCACCCACTGAAAGAACGAAGGCTCGAGGGGGGGGGATGGAAGGCGAGCCGCAAGCCAATCTGTGCCGAGAATGCGCTAATGAAACCCAAGTCGTCGGTATCTGTGCTAATCTCGAGCTTGTTCGTGTCAGCAGACGTGCAGGTCGCGGATGGGTCGTGTCAGCGTCTAATTTGTCAGTTCACCCGTCCTCGCCGTCAGTCGAAGGAAACGCGCTGCTGACGGGCTTACCGCCAGCGACAACACCGCCTTGGCCGCCACTTCCAATCCTTCTCGGACGGGCAATATCAAGCTGCTTGATGGAGCAACTGGGTGTGGTGGATGGAGTGAGAACCGCTAGTGCAATTGAGATACGTAATAGGCAGACGAGCAGAAGGCAGTGGTGATTCCTGTGCGCCGATCCTCAAGTCCGATCTGCCTGCCGCTGTCTTGCTCAGGCGCCTTGGCAGCCGCAGCACCGAACGACGAGGCAGCAACGGAGCGGCATCCGGCTTCTGGCTTGCGTGCGGAGAGCTGTGCGGCGTCACGGTATGCGGCTTGCGGTGTTCAGAGTGCTGGAGCTGGAGCCGGATGACCCGGAGCGACCGGGAAGCTCAACCGCTCCTCTCCCTTAATGACGCATCAATGGATGGCGCAACCTATGGCGGCGCAGGAGCGTAGCATGAGCGCTACGGCTGGAGCTCTGCAGAGCTGCAGAGGCTTGCCAGTCGTGGACTTCGCAGAGAACGGCGAATGGGCTACAGTGCAGAAGAAAAAGCTACCGTTACGTCAGACCAATAGTCCGGTTGAAGATCAGGAGACTCGTGGCGTCCCTTGGCGATCCCTGGCTCAATTCCTGATCTACCAACTCGCTCCATCGACGGACGAGCGGACAGCGGACGACGGACGAGACGGACAGAGCCCGTTTGCAACATTTCGCTTTGCTGGTTATTGGCCGCAAGACCTACCGCGAGCGGAGTGACGTTCGTTCAGCCTCACAGCCTCAAAGCGCGAGATCGAGAATGCGGCGGTCGGACAATCATCGGAGCGCCAACGTCTGACGTCTATTGACTGCTGACCTTGCACAGCTACATTGCACTGACGGGGCGAGTGTGAGAATGACCTCGGAATATAGGCCAGGGGAAAACAGAGCGAACGGACGAGACGATGCGTACGAGATGGAGCGATATGGAGCGCGAGTAAGCGAGGCCACGAAACGAGCTGGAACCAACGTTGGCTGGACACTAGGCGGCAGCAGCCATGGCTTGCGCACGGTTGGGGTCTCGAAGCTTGGGACGCCCCCGGTCGTTGCAGGTGTACACCAGACGTATGCGATTCGGCTCGTTTGGATGTCATAAGTTACACGCTTAATTTACTAGTGCCTCTCTCCAACTCAGGCTGAAGCAAGCGCGGTGGGCTCACGCAGCGTCTGTTTCGTGCGTTTCGTCCGTAGAGAGTAGAGACCAGTCCCGGACAGAGGCACCGACGGCGGACCTGTCCGCAAGTTCTAAGGATAGACAGCAGTCTTGTCTGGTGTACACATCGGCGAAACAAGGACACGGCGGAAGTGCACTGCTCCACGCTTCCTCCTGGCCCCTCTCCATGCTTCTCGCTCAGGACTTGCGGCTGGATCGAGTGACAGACGCTCCATGCTCCCTGCCGCCTCGACGCCTCTTGCAATATTGCTTCCATGTCTGCGGCGCAGGGCAGAAGGCTAGCAGGCTGCTGTGCAGGGCCAACAGCCGGCGCACAAACATGTTGACACCCAGTGCAGCCTATCGTGTGCACGCCTGTTCCGGGAGGCGAGCGCCGGTGCTGTCGGTTGGTTCCAGCGCGCATCGCAGAATTGGCCCAACAGCCCGTGGTCGCTCTTAGCTCGCGGATAGTTTGATTCATGCGGCCCTGCACTGATCGCTGCCAGCCTGATGGGCATGCATGCGCACATCGTCGCATCACGCGGGCTGAGCGCCTGTTATGCTTGCTCGTCCATTCAGATAACAAAGTTCACAGCTTTGGCATGTCTCGCCACTAGCGCGACCGACGATTTCTGACGGCGGTCACAGCTGCGAGATGCTTCCTGCGATCCTGCTTCCTGCGACGGTACTCTCGTTGCGCTGCTATAGCCACTGCTTTTGCTACCGCTGCGACCCCCGGAATTCTGGCTGACACGATGCGGCACCCCGACCGTCCGGCCGGCCCATGCTGGACGATTCGCTGGGGACCTGTCAGTTACATCAGGACATCAGGAGCAACGGATTTGGGGGCTCCCAAATGACCACGGCGTTTACGAGGCACGAAGCAGTTACGGTGGGCATTGGGGCCATTATTGGGTGGTGGTGTCCAAGAATATTTGCAGTCGACAGTCTTGGGACGCCGCCACATGCATATCGCGTGCAGGCATAGCGTCAGCAAGTCACCATTCAGCCGCCTTCAGGCAGGATCGCCAAGCCTCCAGGTCTGCTCACTTGCTCACGATGACGCCGGACATACCGGAGTTTACGACAGCACCAGGAAAATAAGCGTATACAGGGACATGGACAGGGACCCCCGCCGGTCCCCTAGCCTCCTAGCCTCCTGGCTCCTCTCCTTGTCCCCCCCCTACCCCTCCCCCCCTCTCCCCTGCGCGGCCTCCAAGGCCAGTCACCGCGTCTGCCGTTGGAGCATGGAGCTCTCCCAGGACCTTGGTCATCTGCATCCCTGGGTCCTAGCTTGGCCAAGCTTGCTTGGGCTCGCGCAACTGGGGCAACGGCTCACCACCCAAGCGGGCAGCTCGCTGAGAAGCTGAAGCTTCCAGGAGCCAAAGCGACGACCCCATCCCAGTCCATCCCTGGCCGTCGCCTGCGATATGCGGCCGTCCTGCGTCCTTGCAGCCGTCCTGGCGTCCTTTGCCACAAATCATGCGACCCCTCGTATAATACTCCCTCCATCTCGTCGGTAAGACCTGCCCTCCCCTCATCGTTGCTCTCACAACACTCACCACTCCTTTACACACCGCTCACTCCGCTTCACTTGTGACCGCCCGGTGGCGAAGCGCGCAGCGCACTCCTCAACGACCCGACCCGTACACGCCTACGACCTCGTATCATGATTTAATCGCGAACCCCCAGTACCGCCATCTCTCACCACTCACGACCCGCATACCCGCAACGTTTATCCGCTTCATCAGCAATCTCCGACCAGTTTGATCTGAGACCATGCTCACCGTGTCTCCGAAGCAGACCGATCAGCTCGCCAACAAGAAGCTGCAGTCGCCTATCCACTTCTCCCCTCCTCCTCAGCGTACCCGGCTCGCGCCACCCGTCGCCCCACGCCGCTCAGCGACCATGCCCGCCCCCGACGTCGAGCCCCTCTCTTTCGCCAAGGTGCCCATTGCGCGCCCCTCGGCCAGCACGCTCCTGAACATGTCGACGGACACGGAAGTGACGTCTGATTGCGGCGAGCAGCTGTCGCGCTCTCCCTCGCTGCTGACGTCGCTTATTCAGAGCTCGCGCATCGTGTCTGCGTCGAGCAGCGTGGCCAACTCGCCCAACAGCAACTCGCACTTCAGCTCGCTTCCGCACGCCAAGCCGATCCTGCGCCGCGTGTCCTCTGGCCAGACGTCGGCCATCACGAGCGGCGACGAGCAGTCGGACCTCGAGCGCAGCAGGACGCGCGCCAAGCCCTCGCTCGCCATCGCGCTCGGTCAGCGCCTTGAGCCCCTCGCCGAGCGCCAGGGCTCGCCCGAACCCGCGCACCGCAGGACTCGGCTCAAGTTTGCCGTGACGCCGCGGCCGCTCCAGCTCGCGTCGGCGTGCAGCTCGCAGCGTGCCTCGCCCGAGCCCTCCTTCAGCGACGAGGACGAGTACGACGACGAGGACCTCGCCACGCCCGGGTTCTACTCGGACTCGGACAATGGATACCAGGAAGACTCCGAGGACGGGTTCACGGACGACGACGAGCCCTTCCTGCCCCCCGCGTGGGGCCAGCGCCGGCCAAGCTGGACGCCGTA
This sequence comes from Trichosporon coremiiforme, assembly GCA_039545355.1. NCBI lineage: Eukaryota > Fungi > Basidiomycota > Tremellomycetes > Trichosporonales > Trichosporonaceae > Trichosporon > Trichosporon coremiiforme. Next base: position 52,800 of record BCJJ01000009.1, read on the forward strand.
CCGTGCCCCGTCGGCGCCGATCCTGCAGACGGTCAAGCCCGAGTGTCGCGGCCGCATCCGGATCGACGACGACCGCAGCGCGCTCAAGTGCTCGCGACACCGCAGCCCGCCCCCCGAGGCTAGGGTGAGGGTACGCGATGCTGCGCCGCCCGCCGCGCGCTCGCCCTCGGCGTATGAGCTCTGCCGGCGGAGGGGGAGCACGGGCCAGCGCCCTTTCCTGGGGTACTCTGGCCCGAAGCCGGCGCCGCAGTCGCGCGGCTGGCGATCAGACGACGCCCGCCCGCAACAGGCGCAGCAAGCGCAGCGCGCTCGCTCCCTCACGCACAAGACGAGCGCAAAGGACCTGTCCCGCCGCGACTCGGCGCCGGCGCGCGTCGACGAGGTCCACGCCGCCGGAAAGACGGAGTGCGCCCACCCCAAGGGCGGGCTCCGCAAGGTCCTCACTGCGTTCCGATAGCATTTCTGCATTAGACAGACCCCCATAGACTCCCAGTTTGTTGTTGTATGTGACAGTATGACCTAGCACCACACAGTGTAACGCAGGGTGGCTTGTCCGTTTGGCCATTCTCCATTTCTCCGGTCCGAGAGTGGAGTCGGCATATGGGACGAGGGGTAACTGTTCGCATGCCTCCTCTGCACTTGGCAGTTCTCACGAGTCCAGGACATTGCATGCTCTGGGGTTCGTCTTGGCTCTGTGTTCTCTGACGATCTGAAAAAGCATGCTGCAGGCTCCGGTGTGTTCGGTCACGGTACGACGCATTCTTTCCACGACCCAAGGCCCATGAGTCCTCGGCATTGTCCGGCAAGCCAGAGGTAACATGTGGATAAGGTCTTTGCGCTTCTTGCAGAACTGGCAGAGCCTGCAGAGTCTATCTCTATTACTGAATCGTGACTGAACTCTGTGATGACGAACTGAGATGCAGGCTGGGCATGGCTGGACGAGGCTGAGCAGGCTGGGTGAATAGAAGCCACCAGCGCCTGTATTCTACGTACAAGCGAGCTTGAGCCACAGTTTGGCAGGCTGCAGAGCAGGCTGGGCTGGGCTGGGCTGGGTCAGAGTCTGGCAGAGGTCAAGAAGTTTCGAGGACTCGTAGTTTGGGCCGCAATAACGGGCGAAATAGTCATCTTGTCATTGGGCCATACAATTTTCTAATGCGAAATTAGGGTTGAACTTGGCCGGATGAGCCGAACCACCCCTCCCAATTCAAGACGAGTCCCTATGATTAGGAGAGTGTGGATTGGATGGAGTTTGGGTGCTTGTACCTCTTCACCAATCCCTATGCTGACCCTCAGCGGAGCTCAAACTCCTCACGCCATAGTCGGATGCGTGAGAGTAGGGAGTATAGGGACCAGGAGATGGAACCAAATACGAGGACCGACCCTCTTGAACTGGCAGATTGGCTGGACTGGACTGGGTCTCCACCAGGTCTGAGACTCGAGCAGGTCCACCCAGGCCCATAAGGGACATTGGGGACGATGGGGAAGAACGGCTCAACCAACCCAGGCCCGACCCAAAGGTCCAAGGAACAGCGAGACCAAAGTGCGGCTCGCGACTCGCGGCTCGGAGCATCACATGCATGTCAGTTGGCTGCTTGTCAGTAGGATTCTCGGCGGTGGATGCCGCGGCGAATCCATCCCTAGGGCCAGGCTCGATCTGTACTAGGACTGGAGAGCCGGAGGAGAGGTCCGCTCAGCAACACACTGATACTGGCCAAGACACCGTGTACGGTAGGTGGTGATGGTGGACAGGGGAGCAGGGATGCGCTAGTGTCCGCCGGGCGTCGCCAGACCTCGAGGAGTCGCTCGCACGCAGCAAACGCAGCGCAGAGCCCAGCCGTTGATGAGCTAGCCGCTGATTACTAACGAAGTCTTGTATATCGTTCCTCGGACGTAACAGGCAGCGTCGCAAGTCGGGTCCTGTCGACGCAGACTGCGAGTTTCGTGTTGCACCGCGTCACACCTCGTCGTCTCTCGTCGAACTCGCGTACGACGAACAGTTGACCGAGGATCGTCAAGGCGATCTGCAACACGTACTCCAGTCTACGTCTCCCTACTACGATGCAACATGCAACGTCAAACGGCGGCGGCTACTGCGGTCTATTCCGAAGCGGGTCTGGAGCGGCACCGGTCTGGTGACGCGAAACGCGCCTCGAGCGGTCATGGCCGCCCATCCGCGTCTGCCACCCCCCTTCCAGTCATACATGCTGCGATTGCCGTTGGCGAAGACCGGCGCTCATGTAGAGAGGTAGAGAGCAGGGCATGTGAGCATTCCCCGGTGACATGTTCGGAACATGCTGCATAAAGCAGTGAGACCTCCGGACGCCACCACCTGGGACGCCGCATGCCGTCCATCTGGAACATCTGCGCCATCTGGGACATCTGGGACATCTGGGTCGGGAGACACAGCCCACATGTCCTGTGACTGCGGTCTGAGGGGTGAGTGGGGGTTGTCTCATCTCATGCACCATGCATGCCGCACGCTGGATCGCGGCATGAGCGGAACTCGGGACCCAGCGATCTCGGCGATCTCGACAGATCTCGGCGTGCCGTTCTTGCCCACTGCCTCATCGCCTCGCATACTTGCCCCCATCGCCGCTCATTGACTCACAGCCTCGCGCACCCATCCACTCTCACTCTCACTCTCACTCTCACTCGCTTTGCACACTCACTCTCTTTGCCCGTTCGCTACAATGTAACAATGCCAAGTGCCTATGCATATGCCTACTTACACTACACTACAATATGAACGTCAATGTTCGCGTTTTTGTATGTCTTGCTCTTAACCCTGAGCGCGATGCTCCGCGCATGCTCAGCGTACCCAACAGGTCGACAGCTTGGCGCATGTCATCCCGCTAAGCGTTCGCTCGACGCAACGCTCGGCGCTGCGCGCCTCATGTCGCGCCTCATGTCGCGCCTCACACCGCGCCGCGCTTCGTCGGGCTCTCGCTCCTCTTAGGAGACCCGCCCTGGAGACTCATGGGCCTGAGACCACTGTTACGGCGCTCGACGGGGGGCGGGCCCGCGCTCTTCCACTTGCTCCCGAAGAAGCCGCTGACGCTCGCGCCCCACCCGCCAATGGCTGATCCGATCGGCGCGAGTGGGGACGACGGCGTGTTGCTCCCGCTGCTGCCCGATGCCTGCGAGGCGAGGGACACGCCTGAGGCGCTCGCGTTGCTGACGCTCGCCTTGGAGGCTTGTGATGCGCCGGAGACTCGGCGCCCGTTTGCTTCGCCACCGTTTGCGGCAATGGCGGCGCGGCGCGCGCGCTCCGCTTCCAGACGGTTGTTGACCTCGCTGCGCACGCCGTCGAAGGCGCGGAACAGCGTGGAGGAGACGGTTGCGCCGGCATTGGCGAGCGTCTCGCGCGTGCTCTCCAGCGTCTCGTCGATGCGCAGGTCGTGCAGACCCTCGGACAGGCGGATCGAGAGGTCAGACACGGCAGTCGCCTTGCCCTCGCACGGGTGCCTCGGCTCCGAGAGGTCAAAGATCGTCGGGTCGGTGCACTGGTCCCAGATCTCGGCGGCTGGCGTCATGCGGAAGTACTGTGCGAACGGCTCGCCGAAGTTGATGAGCGGGTTGACCTCGGTCGTGACCCCGGTCGCGGCAGGGGGCGCACTCGCCAACGGGCCGTGCCCGATAAAGTCGGCGTACTTGATCGACGCGAGGAAGGCGCAGATGTACTCCTCGAAACGCGCGCGCAGGTCGTCGTCGCTGCCGACAAAGCCCGGCCGCTCGCCCTCCGGCAGGTTGTACGTGTCCTCGACGACACGCACCATCTCGTTCATCCACGTGCGGTCCGCCGCCGTCAGCCCAACGACGCGCTCGAGCTTCGGATCCGAGAACGTGAACGTGTTCTCGTCAATGTTCACGAGCAGGTCGTACGAGCAGTCCCGCTGCTGCGTAACAATCTGGTTCGTTGTCCCCACGAGCCACGAACGTGCCGCGAGCATGTCAATCTGTTGCAGCGGGAGGTACGGCTGGAAGCACGAGTCGGTGCCGAACAGGTTCAGCGCTTAGGGTCAGCTTTCTACTCGTGGGAAGGCACTCACGAAGTCCCATGTACCGCAGCAGACTCGCCCGGTCGCTCGTCCGGAGGGATGTTGGTCGCGTGCGCTGCTTCCTAGCATCGAGCTCGGGCGAGCCGCAATCACGCAAAGCCATCAGAAGTCCTGGGATTAAGGAGACCAGGCTGTATTGGTACGTGCACAGCATCTCCACGGGGTATCCAAACAGCATGATGCGACGCTGCAGCAGCAGCATCTTGAGCAGAATCAGCGTGCGGTGGCGGAACTTGTGGACGAGCTCGCGCAGCGAGGTGCCTGATGTCAGCTGGCTCACACGGCAGGAAGCTCACCCATGTAGATAGCGCTCTCGCCAGCCTTGCCCTCCAGGCTCGCCTCGAGACTCGTGTAGAAGTCCTGAAGGATCTGGGTGCTACCGAAATCACGCTGCGCGAAGAACGCCTTCGTAACGACACCGAGGCGGTCGCGGACGGGACCGAAGACGGGCTGCGACGCCAGCACGATGACCGCCTTCTGAACCATACTGCGCGTCACATCCGACGACTTCTGCAGCAGGTCCGCAGCAGCAATCTGTCTGTTGCACCTGAGGTCAGTTACACCGGCGAGCAGGAGTAACTCACGAGATACCGAACAACGTCCTGCGTGGCGGAATCTCGCTAGTAGTCGGCCCCGGAGGATTGAAAGTACAGTGCTGTCGTCAGTCAGCGTCAGTGAGAGACCAACTCACGAAGTATGAGTAGTCCTCCTCGCTGAGGTGCGCTCCGTCGGGGAGGGCGAGGAAGGGCAGCAACCGGGCAAAGTTCTCGTCGGCCATGAGGGCATCGTGCAGCGATTGCGGGTAGGCAAACTCGACCGTGGGCCCAATCTGGTGTCAGTTACGAAGGGAGTACAGTCAACTCACCAGGTGGTTGAAGTCAACGACAGCGACACCAAGCACGAGGTCGACGTCGCCGTCGCGGACGGTCGTGCCGACGTTACTGAGACCGAGGGAAGCAGCCTGCTGGCTCGCCCTCGAGTTGGCGAGGTTGCCATAGATCGTGCGCTCGCTGGCGGTCGGGCTGGCGGCCTGCGCACTGCCGTTGTAGAGCCTGGTGGCCGGGCTGGAGAACTGGCTGCTAGCCCTCGAGTACTCGGACGCAGGGTAGAGGGGGTCCTCCTTCCAGCCGGGCGACTCGTCTCCGAACCCGACTTCCTCGAACGAAACCGAGGACGTCTGCGACACGGCCGACGCACTCGACGTATTCCGCTTGTGTTTCGAGGGCGTCTTCATGTCTGGCAGGGTGGCGGGTACCTCGTCCTTCTCCTCCTCGCTGCTGGCGATGATCTCTTCCTTGTCGACGTCCTTCTCGCGCTCCTTCTGGGAGATGAGCGACTGCCGGGCGTTCTCCTTCGTGAGGATGGACTCGGCGATGGGACCCAGTGGGCTGACGACGGGACTCCTGGGACTGCCGGAGCTGCTGGGAGTAGCACTGCGGGCGGGAGAGGAAGGAACGGGAACAGGTTGAGAGGGGGCGGTGGCGATGGGAGTGCTCGTGCCGTCGTCGTCTTCCTTGTGCACGGCGCTCGAGTTCATCCTGTTGCCGAACAAGGCAGAAGCTGCCGCGGTCGTGGCCGATCCGTTCGCAAAGGCAGAGGTCGAGCCCCAAGCGGCGGCACTGCCCGAGGCGTCGCTTGCCGTCCCGCTGAGATCGCTGGCGTTGCTGATCCTCCTGTCGAGGGGCGAGTCGATGTCGTCGTCCTCTGCGCCACCACCTACTCGTGACGCCATGATTGCGCCAATGTCGAGGACGGGTCTGCTGCTGGCTGGCTTGGGGGAGGAAGGTGGTGAGCGGTCCGAGGCGGAAACGTTGCTAACGTTGGAGGTCTCGCGGGAGAGCTCGAGCTTGTCTGGGACGTCCTTCGTCGGGCTCATGGAGACTGAGCGGAAGGATGCGGAGCTCGGGGAGCTGGGCGGGGAGTCGTCTGTGGTTGCTGATCTGACCTCCATGGTGGTTGTGATGAGGAGGAGGAGACAGAGTCAGGTGTTGCCGAGTGCAAAGTCGAGCAAGCACACTCGGAACAGCCTGATGCGACACGCTGCCGGAGGAGCAAGGGGAGCAGGGTCAGTCCAACGGGCGCTCAGGCACGGATATGAGGGGATGGAGGCGGAGGAAGGCGGCAGCGCTGAGCTCCGCGCGTCAATCAGCCCCCCCACGCGCGTTTGATCCCGTCACATACAGCAAGCAGTCTAGTCTACAAGAGTGACAAGTGTGGTGGGTGCAGTGGCGATGACGAGAGAGTCGAGAGACAACGAATAGAGACTTCCCGTCTCTTGACAACCCCGTACATGACAGATCGAGGGCATCTCTTTGGTCTTCATTGCAACGCTGTCTTAGATAAACGTAAAGCATATGTGCATCTGTCTGCTGCTGCGTATCTCCTCCCCCATCCCCACACTGTCATTCTCATCGCCCCTTCACACATTGGCCAGACGCGATGGGAGGCGCGTCGGTCCGTCAGGGACCGGACTCTCGGGCCCTGTTCTTCTCCTGCCAGCCTGGACATCAGAGCCCCGCCGGGCCTCCTGTGCCTAACCCGCAGCGTCGTGTGCATACGCTCAGTGTCCTGTAACGCTCAAGTGCTCATCCATCACCACTGCAATCTACTCGTGTAGCAGAAGACAGTCTTGAGAAGAGCCAAACTCTCTATCAGTACACTGTCGTAAACAGCTCTCCGCTGGTCCATTCAGTAAAAGCATCAATGCAACCAAGTTCGGAGGTTCACTTCTTTCACATTCAGAAACCATCTTAAAAAGAAACTACTGAACGAACGTTTTCCAAAAAGCACTTCTTCAAAAACACTTCACAAACAACTACTTCAAATTAACTTTGCTTTACTTCTTGTCAGACGAGACGAGGTTGCTAACACCCTCCTTGGCCTTGTGAAGGAGACCACCCGAGGACGAGTTGTCGCCGGTAGTCGACGAGGTCGTGCCGGTGGTGCCGGTGTTGTTGTTGTTGCCGGTCAGCTTCGAGGCCATGCCAGAGAGACCGCCAGAGTTGCCGTTGCCAGTGGTGCCAGTGCCGGTGGTGCCGGTGGTGCCAGTAGTACCAGTTGTGGCATCGTGGTATGCGCCGGGGATGTGCTGGCCCGAGCCAGTTCCGGTGGTACCGGTCGTGCCAGTGGTGGAGCCAGTGGTGCCGGTGGTGCCAGCGACATGGCTGCCAGCGCCCGTAGCGCCAATACCCGCGCCAGTACCAGCTCCGCTCCTCAGCGAAGTGGGACCGGTGTGGATACCTTGCTGTCCGCCAGCGCCGTATCCAGCCTCACCCTGGCGAAGGTGCTGGTTGTTGTGGTCGCTGGTGCCCGCGCCAGCGGTACCAGTCGACCCGACACCAGAGCCGGCGCTGCGGCCAGAAAGGTCCTTGTCGGCCGCGGACCCGGTGACGCCGTGTCCCGAACGACCGGTCAGGTCGCCCGTGTTGTCGTGCTGAGTGCGCGACGCGCCCTGGCCGGAGTACTCCTTGGTACCGCCGGAGGTGGTGCCGGTGCCAGAGGTGCCGTAGTTGTCACCAGTGGAACCGTAAGTGCCAGAGCCACTGTGGTGGTGCTGCTGGTGCAGCTGGCGCTCCTTGACGCGGTCGTACTCGTGCGCGACCTGGGAGCCCGTGGGGCCAGAGCCCTGGTCGTAGCTGTCATAAGCGCCGGTCACGACGGGGGGACCGCGGCTAGTAGGGCTAGCCTGGGTGCCCGACGCGGTGCGGCCGTGCGACGACCTGTCGAGGTTGGGGTTGGCGCGCTGGGAGTGCGAGGAGAACTGGTCCTCGCCCAGCCTTGAGTCGTCAATCACACCGACGTAGCGCTCCTCGTAGCCTGGACCGGAGGAACCGCCAGCGAAACCGATGGGGCCGCGGGACGAGCTGTAGTAGTCGTCGTCGTCGTAGCGGTTGTTGCCGCGGCGCGAGGACTGGTTGTAGTCGTCATCGTCGTGGCGGCGATTACGGCCTGCGGCGTAGCCCGCGCCTCCGCCGAGTGCGGCGCCTCCAGCGACACCGGCAATGTTGGCAAGGTTGCGCTGGTTGTTGCCCCGTCCAACCTGGCCGGTGGAGTAGTTGGAGTAGTCGTCGTCGTCGAAACGTTCCCAGTCGCGCTGTCCGCGCTGGCCCTGGCCCTGCTGGCCGCGACCGAAGGTGCCACGGTTGTTGCCCGAGGAGAAGTCGGAGGGGTCAGCCCAGCCGCCGGCGCCGACGATGTTGCGTCCGCTGTCGAGGTCGACACCGCCGATGATACCACCGCGGCCACCGGCGCCGAAGCCCTGTCCGCGGCCGTAGTCGTCGTCATCATCATCGTCGTCGCGGTTACGGCGGTCGCGGTGGTCCGTGCCGTCGAGCGCGTTGCCGTACTTGTCATCAGTGCTGCGGCCGTAGGCTCCAGCTCCGCTGCGCTGGCCCTGGGTGCGCTGGCCCGAGGAGCGGTTGTTGTCGTCGTCGAGGTACGAGCCGACGGTGCCGCTGCGGTTGCCGCTGCCGGAACGGTTGTAGTCGTCGTCGCCGCCGTAGGGGGCAATGGCCTCGGTGCCGGTCGCACCGCCGCCGTGGCGGTTGTGCAGGCGCTGGGGCTGCCCGACGACGGTCGTCTCCTGCTTGCTGCTGGTGTAGCGGCCAGAGGTGTCGTGCGGGTAGTCGGCGGCCGAGTCGCCGGTGTAGCTGTCGCCGCCGGCTACGCCGCGCTGGCCACGGCCCGAGGAACCGTAGGCGCCCGCTCCGGTCGTGCCGGACGTTGAAGTGGTACCGCGGGTTCCGCTGATACCGTGCTGCTGCGCGACCTCGTCGGCGCGCTGCTGGGCGCGGGTGCCCGTGCCGACACCGCCAGAGGCGGGGGTGTGGGTGCTGCGCTCCTGGGCGTCGTAGAACTGGTCGTCGTCAGAGTCGCCGTCGCGGTGGCGGCGGGAGGCGCCGTAGGCACCTGCTCCGGCGAGGGCACCTGCACCAGCGCCGAGGGCGGTGTTGCGGCCCGTGTGCGACTGGTTGCGGTTCGACGAGCGGTTGTAGTCGTCGTCGTCGTAGCGGCCAGAGGTGCCGCGCTGGTTGCGGCCGTACGAGGACTGGTTGTAGTCGTCGTCGTAGCGGTTGCCGCGCTGGTTGCGGCCGCTGAAGCCCGAGCCACGGTTGTAGTCGTCGTCATCGTCGTAGCGGTTGCCGCTGCCGAAGCCAGAGCCGCCACGGTTGCCACCGCCGTAGCGCTGGTTGTCGTAGCGGTCGTCGTAGCCGCGCTGGTTGCTGCCGTAACGGTCGTTGTCACGGCCGAAGGCGGCGGTGCCGCGGTTGCCCGAGCCGGGGTAGTTGCGGCGGTTGTCGTAGTCGTCATCATCGTCGTCGTGGCGGTGGCGACGGCCGGCGGCGTAGCCTCCAGCAGCACCGGCGCCGGCGCCGAGGGCACCAGCACCAAGGGCGCGGTTGCGGTTAGACGACGAGCGGTTGTAGTCGTCATCGTCGTCGTCATAGCGGCCGCCACGGTTGCGCGAGCCGTAGCCGGATCCGCGGTTGTAGTCGTCGTCGTCGTAGCGACCCGAGGTGTTGCGGCCACCCTGGAGCTCGGAGGGGTTGGCCCAGCCGCCGGCACCGGCAACGTTGCGACCGACGTTGCGGTTGCGGTTCGAGGACGAGCGGTTGTAGTCATCGTCGTCGTCGTCGTAGCGACCACCGCGCTGGTTGCGGCCGTAGCCGGAGCGGTTGTAGTCGTCGTCGTCATCGTCGTAGCGGTTGCGCTGGTTGCGGCCGCCGGCGATGCCGAGAGGAGTGCTTCCGGCGTTGGAGCCGATGCGGCGCTGGCTCGAGTCGTCAATGTAGCGGCCCGACTGAGGGTCGTAGATCTGCGACTGCTGCGCGATGGGGCGTCCCTGGCTGTCGTAGGCACCCGCGGCGCGAGAGCCACGAACGGTGGTCCAGCTGCCGTCAGGGTTGCGCCTGCGTTCCTCGTGCTCGGCAGCGAGGTAGGCGGCACCGGCACCGAGGGCGCCACCGGCACCAGCGCCTAGCAGGGCGTTGCGACCGGTGTGGTCGTCGTCGTAGTCGTCCTGGCCTCGAACCCCGGTCTGGCGGTTGTAGCCGCGGTCGCCACGGTTGTTGTTGTAGTAGTCGCGGTCGCGGTCGTTGCCGGAGCCCGAGTAGATGGCACCAGTGGCGCGGTTGTCCCGGCCAGAGCCGGGGTAGTTCTGGCGCGAGTCGTGGTCGTCGTAGCGTCCCGACTGGTTGCGGCCAGTCTGGCCGGTCTGAGCGCGACCAGTGCCGGTCTGGTTGCGGCCAGACTGGTTGTAGTGGTGGTCGTCATCGTCGTGGTCGCGGTGGCGGCCGGCGGCGTAGCCACCAGCGGCACCGGCACCAGCTCCAGCAGCACCGGCGCCGAGGGCGCGGTTGCGGTTGGAGTGGTCGTCATGGTCGTCGTAGTGGCCAGACTTGTTGTAGCCACGTCCGGACTGGTCGCGGTTAGAGTAGGAGTCCGTGGGCCCGTCGGTGAGGAGGCCCTGGACACCGTGGGGGTCCGAGGATCCAGTGGTTCCAGTGGTGCCAGTTGTGCCCCTGGTGCCGGTAGTGCCCCTGGCGGAGTTCGACGGGTCGTCGGTGAGAAGGCCCTGGACACCGTGGGTGTCGCTGGTTCCAGTGGTGCCAGAAGTGCCCCTGGTGCCAGTGCGAGTACCTTGGTTGCCCTGCTGGTTGTTGTTGGAGCCAGAGACGAACTGACCAGTGTGGGGGTCAACACGACCGTCACGCTGGGATATCTGGTTGCCGTCCTTGTCGTAGACGGCCTGGTGGCCCTTGTCGCCGTGGCGGGAGGCAGCAGCGCCACCAGCAGCACCGGCGGCAGCACCAGCACCGGCGCCGAGAGCGGCGGCAGTGCCGGCACCGTGGCCGGAGTGGTCAGTGGTGCCGGTGGTACCGCGCTGGCCCTGCTGGACACCCTGCTGGCCCTGCTGACCGGCAATGTTCGAGACAGTCTGGCTGGGGTGGCCGGTCTGGCCACGCTGGCCCTGCTGACCCTGCTGACCGGCGAAGCCAGAGCCACCCTTGGGGCGGCCGTCGGCGTCGAAGAAGATCTCGCTGCCGGGCTGCTCAACGTAACGGCCGGTGTTCATGTCAAGAATAGAGGTCTTCTCCTTGATGGGCTTGCCAGTCTTGCCGTTGATGAGAGTCTTGGTCTCAATGCCACCGTGGGTGGTGTACGAGCCGTCGGGGTGGACGGTGCGGTCCTCGGAGCGGTGGGTCGCGACGTAGTTGGCGCCGTCGGCCGAGGGGAGGAACGTGGCACCGCCGGCGGCAGTGCCAGCCGCGTGCTTGACGTGGTCCTTGTCAAAGTTGCCCTGGTTCTCGTACTTGCCCGTCTTGGGGTCGAAGACGGCACCAGTGCCACGCTGGCCTTGCTGGCCCTGCTGGCCGTGACGGCCGGCGGCGTAGCCTCCGGCAGCGCCAGCGGCGACACCAGCGGCACCAGCACCGAGAGCGGCGCCGTGGCCGCCGCGGCCCTGCTGCTGGGCGTAGCGGGGGTCCTGCTGGCCGTAGCCCTGCTGGGCGTAGCGAGGGTCGTTGGGGTTTACGCCGCGACCACCGGCACCGCCAGCGGCGATGTTCTGAGTGGCCTGGTCGGCACGCTGGTTGTGGCGAGTGCCGGCGGCGGCACGCTCGCGAGGCGAGACGATGGTGAACGCGTCCGAGTGCCAGGTGGGGCCCTGGTGGGCGCGGCGCTGCTGGTAGAGAGCCTTGTTGGTGATCGAGTCGGGGGCCCTGTCGACGCCGTGCTGGCTGAAGAGCTCCTGGTCGGGCGAGGTGACGATGGCGAATTGGGCGTTGCGCTCGTCCTTCTTCGCCTGAGCCTTCTCCTTGTTGGCCTGAGCGGAGCGCTTCTTGTGCGCGTAGAGCTGCTTGAGCGCGTCCTGGCGCGTGACACCGTCAGTGTCCTTGGCGTCGGCCATGGTGTTGCGGACCGAGACGAGCTGCTCGTCGACAAACTCGAGGCCGGAGCGGATAGAGTCGTTGATCGCCTTGGAGATGGCCTTCTTGATGGCGGACGTGGCCGCGGGCTTGATGAACTTGTACAGCGTGTCGTGCTTGGTGTCACGGAGCTTGAACGAAAGCTCGTCGACGTCAGTCTTGACGTGGCCGATGCGGTAGACCTCGTCGCGACGAGTCGGGCGGACGACCTCGATCATGATGTCGACGCTGATACCGTTGCCGGAGACGACGACATCGGCGAAACCGCTGTCAGAGAGCTTGGGGAAGCCCGACTTCTTGCGGAACGCAAACTTGACGTCGCGAATGTCGGCCTGGATCTGGCCGAGCGAGATGCGCACCGTGTTGTACGACTTGTCACCAATCTGCTGGTACGGGGAGAACGAGAAGCGGTTGCGGTTGTCAAACTCGATCGTGTTCGGGAACAGGTTGGGTCCCGAGAGCACGACGTTGTCGACAACGAGGTCAATCTTGTCGTCGGTGTACTCGGCACGGGGGATGGGGAAGTATCCCAGGTGCTTGATGAGCGAGGGCAGAATGACCTGGCGGATGTCCTGCCACAGCTCGGGCTTGAAGGTGAGCTTGCCGTCGCCGTCAAAGAGCAGGTCCTTGGTAAGTCGGTGCCAGTCCTCGCCGAACTGGTGGTTGAGCTCGTCATTGTCAAACTCCTTAAGCCAGCTGGAGAGCTGGTCGAAGAGGTTGTCCCAGTGGCCCTTGTACTTGCCCTCGAAGAAGTTGCGGCCCTGGTCAACGAGCTGCTGACCCTGCTGGTCCGACGAGTCTTCGAGGATGTAGCCGGGCTTGAGGAGGACGGCGCGAACGTACTTGGAGACGTTGGACCACCACTGGTGCAGCTGGGGGTCGTTCTTGGCATCGGTGTAGAGCTGGTCGACAGCGTTGCGGACGCCGGTGAGCGGCGTGTTGTTGGCGAAACGCTCGAGGATGGTGATCCAGTCCTCGGTGACGCTCTGGACCTGGCCGTTGGAGCCGGCACCCTGGGCGGCGCCCTTGGTGACGCTGGTGCCGTGGGCCTTGTACTTGTCAAAGGTGTCGAGCAGCCAGGTCATGGACTCCTCGTACTGAGGGTCCTGCTGGAGCTCGACGACGGCCTTCTTGAGGCGCTGGACAAAGCGCTGGCGGCGCTCTTCGGGGAGGACCTCGTTGACGGTGTCCACGGCGTCGCTCTTGGCGGCGTTGCCGGCCTGAGACGCCTTCTGCTTGGCGTGCTGCTTGCGCTGGTCCTTAGTCATACCCTGCTGGGGGTCCTGAGCCTGGGCGGACTGGGGAGCCTCCGCCGCGGTCTTGTCGAGGTGCTCGAGCTGCTCGTCGCTGGGGGCAGCGCGAGAGGCGGCGCGCGAGGCACCAGAGGCAAAGAGCTGACGTCCAACGACGCCGGCATCCTTGACGAGCTTGCGAACCTCGCCGTTCGAGAGGAACAGCTTGACGAGGGTCTTGATCTCCTCAGCGGCCTTCTGACCGTCCTGCTTGACGGTCTCCTTGTTGGCGGGGTCGGCGCCGCCAGCCTGGCCGCCGGCCTTGATGTCGTCGCGGAAGCCTTGGTTGTCGACGTGGGCGGAGGCGTAGATCGTGTCCTGGATGAGCTCATCGGGGTTCTTGGCAGCGATGATCTCGCGAGACGTGCCGATGATGTCACGGAAGTCCTCGATGAGCTGCTGGCCCGCGGGCGAGAGCTTGCGGAGGTCGATGGGGCTGTTGTCCTCGGCGTAGGCGAGGGTAGAGTCGATCTGGTTGTTGTCGGGGAGGTTGCTGCCACGGTCAGCCACACTGCTTCGGCTCCGATTCACGCCCGTGGCGCCAAAGGCGGACTCACCCATTCATAAAGGCCTGAATGACACCGTAGAGCTTGAGCTTCTTGTCTACATCTCTTCTCTTGTCCTGCTCGTTCGAAGCGACGGTGACCTGCCCCTTGGAGGGGTTGGCGCTGACGCCGCTGTGAGTCTGCACTGGAGGGCGGTTAGCAGTGTTCCCTGCTGAGCTCGCTGTCGAGGCCGCTGTCGCCTGGGTCACTTTGGGGGGCACTTCGGCGACCCCTTCGGCGACCCCTCGGCGATGGATGGCTCTCGCCTGTCGCCAAGCTGGCACTCACTGGCAAAACGGATGTGTGAGTGTGCGATGGGGAGACGCTCTTGCAGCCCACAACACTTATATTTGTATGACGCTGTATGACGACGGTACCTCCGGGGGGAAGAAGTGGAGTGGTCCGAGCTGCTGCCTGCCTCTGACAGCTGCTCACAGTATGGGAACCGCCCAGCGAGACGTGCTTGGAGCCAGCCCGCAAGTGTCCACATCGAGACGCGAAGACGTCATAGCTGCCTGGTCCCCTGCCACTTCCCTTCCAGGTGTTCCCCTGTCCCTAGAGGCCAGACGCGGCCCAGCAGTGCAGGCGCTGCGTACATACCTGCCCATCCGCACCCACCCAGCGATGCATGGCAGGTGGTGTCAGGCTGGTGCGCGGAGGGCAGGGTGGTGAGAGTCGCGTTTGTCGTCCCAAGAAATCAATGACGGTATGATGTCATTGCCAACTTTGTCTTTTGGATCGTCATCCCCCGCTCCCTCCTGCGTGCTTTCCGTCCCTACCGTGCTTTCCGTGACATCCGTGCTTGTCGTGCGTGTTCCCAGCGCATGCATTGCCCCCTGCATTCCGCCTTTCGCGCTTGGTATGATGGGGACCTGATCCCAGATCACGCAGGCATGCATCCATGATTGACTGTGCAGAAGCACGCGTGGTGTGTAGACAGAAGACGGGACACAAAGGCATACTTGTGCCATCAGAACCAACAGACGTCCCGAAATGAAGCAGCCCTGAGGTCCTCATCTTGCAGCGCAGCACGACTGTGCACACACGCGATGTGGACGCGGCGTACACGGCGCCATGTTCCGCCCCCCAGACTCTGGGCTCTGCGGGCCGGGGCCGGAGACTTGCCGGATCTGGCCAAGGCAAGGCGCAAGCAAGGCGCGACCAAGGTCCAGGCGAGGCGCATGCAAGGTCCAAGCCAGACCAGCGGTACCAGGGCTGCCAGGGCGAGACTGCCTCCGAAGGTGACAGCTGTCAGTGTCACCTCTGCGTCGTTTGAGCCTCGATTCTCGAGCTCGTTACGACCGCTTTCAGCGCTCAGCCCTGGCGATCCGACGAGCCCCGTCGTGATTCCAGATGCGCTCATCGGCATGCTGGGTGTCCATCTGCGTGCCGCTGTACTAACCTCGGCTCGAGAAACCGTCGCCGCACAAGCTGCACACCCCGTACCATCAATCCCCCACTTCGACATCCAGCGGGACGACGGAACTTGCCCCAGCTACTCCAGCCGCCCCAGCTTGCCCAGGTTGCCCATCCTGCTAGTCCAAACCGGCGCTGGACCGCTTGCTGATTGGCGCAGTCCATGCATCGTGCTATGTAATGAACGGGAGGCAGCACGCATTCAATGATGGAGGGCACGACCGACGAGACCGAGACGAGAGCCCACTTGAAGCCCGCGAAGCCCTCGAAGTCTAACCCGCCTATGACGCCATAGTCGTTCTTACTCTTGGGCCACTGGCAAAGGTACGCAGCTGGGTATACCTGGGTACAACCTGTTCTACCAGGCTGGTAGTTCTGTCCCGGTCCGGGCCCACTGCCGCATACTGCCGCACCTTAGGGCGAGACGGAAGTCAAGCATCCCCAGTCCCAGAGCCGCTGACATCCTTGAAACATGCCCCAACTGCTGCGCCACAGCGGGCCACTGCGGGGCACGTTTCTGATCGAGGAGTCTACTTCGCTTCCTCTAAAGCTCCGAGGATCGACATCTCGCACTTCTCGCGTTGTCGCGGCGCCACTGACGCGCTGCTGGCACGGTGACGCGCCCCGCAGCCCACACCATGCCGCAATCTCCGAGATCTGCATGCGACCAGATGGAACAGATGCTGGCCGGTGCAGGGAGATACGGGCGTGCAGGATGCTGCGCATGCGGGCCAGCATCGCTGCGTCACTGCCTGCGCCGTGTTTCGGACAGCGAGGAGCGCCGCATCATAAAGCCCTCAGTGTGGCCAATGCAGCACGCAGCACGCATCATGCTGAATCTGATGTGATGCAGAGCACGCAGAGCACGCAGAGCATGCGGAGCATGCAGAGCACGCAGAGCTGAGTGGCCAGGACAACTGCCGATCCGGCGTGCAATGTCGTCATGGACAGGCTGCGCCTGACTTCGCTCCGACTCTTTGGTGGTGTGTTTCAACTGCCTCACAGACGTCATAGGCTGGCTGATGACGCTCATTGACCTGGTGGGCTCGCTGGGCTTGCTGTACGGTGATTCTGCTCGTCTCAACTGGGTGGGCTTGGTCCCAGGTCACTCCTCACCGGCTGAACTGGTTATGACCAACTCGGCGCTCTGGCTGCGAGTGGAGGGCAGAAGTGGAGGGCAGCCGGATTCGGGCCGCGGCGCACAGGTGGACGGGCCGAATCGGTCAACATGTGTATTGTGTGCGCTGGTGAATGCACATCGAGTCGCCTTGCGGTCGGTCAGTCCACAGAACAGTCCAGTACATATGGTTTGAGTAAGCGTCATTGCTGGGTTGCCGGCTTTGTCTACTTGTGTATGTGTGCATTGATGCGTGCTAATAATTACTGAACGGTGTTTTGATGTGTGTCTCTGTGGTGAGACTGGTGTACTTCGGGGCAGCTCTGGCAGCGTCACAGCTGGGCTGCATGGCCCTCAACCCCGGCCCGCCGCCCAGCGTTGCCTGGAGCGTTGACAAGCTTGACAAGCTTTTGGGAACAATGTCGCGGGCGACTACGTCCTCCACGTCCTCTTCACAGCGCCGAGCTGGTCCCGAAGCCAGTTGTACCACTCCTTCCCGACATAGTAGTAGAAGACGCCAAACATGGCGCCGCAAAAGTGCGCAACGTGGTCAAACATCTTCCACCCCTTCAGAATGCCCACGACGTCGACGGCAATGATGCCCGCAACGCCCCAGCTGATCGGGATCTGGATGAAGGGGAGGAAGATGAGGCTGATGTGCGAGTTGGGGAACGCGAGCGCGACCATGGACAGCATGGCGTAGATCGCGCCCGACGCGCCGAGGGAGGGCAGGATGGCGTTGTGCGACGCGAGTGCGTTGGCCGGGCTAAGACGCGCGGGGGAGAGAAGCGCGCGCATGAGACGCGGTAGCCGCACAACGTTCGTGTACAAGTGGCTGCCGAGCGACGCCGCCAATCCGGCAACGGCGAAAAAGGCGAGGAACTGCGGCACGTCGTCGCACGTCGGGAGCGAGTACTCGTTCTGCGAGAGGTAGACGTAGGCTGCGTTTCCAAAGCTGACGAGCGCAATGCCGTTGAAGGCAAAGTGCCACAGGTCCTTGTGCGACACGACGGAGGTCAGCATCGTGGTGCACGAGCGCGGCTCGCCGCCGCGGAACACGACGGGGAAGTGCGTGAACCACTTGCGCATGAAGGGCTGGTTGCGCCTGAACTGCCACGCGAGGAAGACGGGGACCATGATGGAGAAGAGTATCGCGGGGCCGCGCTCCGACGGAGACTGGTTCAGCTGCCACTCCTTCACCATGATGTAAGTGCGGAGGATGAAGACGGAGAGCGCTTGCGGCAGGCCGGACACCTTCTCCTTCAGGGACTCGACGGTCTGCTGCGCCTCGGCCGCGAGCGCGCGCCGCTTCGTCCGGTTGATCTCCCCGTTCGAAGGCGTGAAGAGCGAGTAGCTCTTCACCTGCGAGATCCAGTACGCCGTCTCCTGGTTCGTGTACCAGGCTGCAAAGCCGAAGGCGAGGAGCGAAAAGACAATGGAGAACTGGTGTCAGCGGCTGCACTTGTGGGGCTTCTAAAGCCGGAGAGCGAAGCCAAACGAGACCATCACGACCTAGCTTACTCACAACAATCGGGACGACGATACTCGGCTCAGGCAGACCACCAGCCTCGGCGGCGCCCTGGATCGGGATAGCGATGCGTTTCGGCCTGATGCGGCCGAGGCGCTGAAGGACGGCAGACGAGGACGAGAACGATCTTCCAGCATCGCGGAGCGCAAAAGCAGACGAAGAGGTCTTGAGACCGAGACCAGACAGGGGTCCAGACTGAGCGCGGAGCTCGGAAAGGACGGACGAGGGGCGCGCTCGCGCAGACTGCGTGCTCAGGCTGCGGAGCGCACCGACCGGGCTCGCACGCAGTGGTCGCAGCACCGATGCCGCCGGGGACGCCCTCGCGCCGAGACCGAGGCCTACGGCGAGGAGGCCTGATCGGAGGAGCATTTGGATGTGGGGTGGGAGGGTGAGTGTAAAATGTCAGGATGTGGCCAGCCGGGACAATCGAAAGTGGAGGGGGACGATGGATGCTGGTGGAGGTCCATGTTCAATGTTCGCCGCCGAGCCGGAGCCGCGTCAGCCAAAGGAGTGGCGGTGGCGAAAAAAGTTGCAAAGGGAGTTCCAACAATTTCTCTGAGAATGCATAAAAAGTCCAAGGGTATATACACAGGAGGAAAGTCTATGCCAGGATGAACGGTACTCTGCTGCACAAAGTCTACGGAACGGATTAGTCCTTCTTGAAATACTCGCGGCCACGGGCGTCGGTCTTGGTCCAGACCGCGACCGACTGGGCAGGGCACGAGAACTCGGCCCATCCGTCGTCGCCGATGGTGACCTCGCCCTGCGTCCAGCCAAGGACGTCGGACCACTTCTCGCCCGCGTGCTCCTTGCCGACCTCGACGCGCTTCGTGCCTGCCTCGGAGCCGTTGCACGCGACGCACACGAGTCCGTCGTGGTCGTTGTCGCCCCTGCGCAGCCACGCGATGCAGTTGGCGTGGTCCCAGTAGTCGACCTGGTCGCCGTAGGCAAACTCCTTGCGGGCGCGGACGAGGTCCTCGAGCTGGTTCACCGCCTGCTGCGGGTTGTCGCCGCCGCAGCCGTAGAGGTCGCCGTAGAAGACGCAGGGGTAGCCCTCGCCGCGCAGCAGGATGAGTGAGTACGCGATGGGCTTGAACCAGGGCGCGACCCAGTTCTGGAGCGACTGGCCGACCTGCGTGTCGTGGTTGTCGACGAGGGTGACGGCGTCAATGGGGCGGGACTGCACGAGCGTGTCGTCAAAGATCTTGCGCAGGTCGTAGCTGTTGCCCGCCTCCGAGGCCTCCTTGAAGTTGCCCTGGAGGGGTGTGTCGAAGACGGAGAACTGCGTGCCCAATCCGTCTAGGTACGCGTTGAGGGCGGGGACCGAGTCCTTCCAGAACTCGCCGACGCAGAAGAGGTTGTCGTTGCCGACCTTCTCCTTGACATGCTTGACAAAGTCTCCGATGAACTCGCGCGAAATATGCTTGACGGCGTCGAAACGGAACCCGTACGCGCCCGTCTCGTTCAGCACCCACTCGCCCCACTTGAACAGGTCGTCGCGCACCTCGGGGTGGTCGTGGTCAATGTCCGAGAACATGAGGTAGTCGTAGTTGGCGTTCTCGCCGTCGACGTCGTCGGCCCAGTCCTTGCCGTCGCCCTTGATCTTGAAGATGGCCTTGGTGCCCGTCTTGGCGTCAAAGTCGATGCCCGTGAAGTGGTTAAAGTTCCACTCCATCTGGGAGTAGGCCTTGTCCTTGGGCTTGGCGTCGCCGTTAGCGTCACCGTTGGCGTGGCCGTTCGCGTCGCCATTAGCCTCGCCGTTCTCCTTGGCCTCGCCGGAACGGCCGGGGAAGACAAACTTGGTCCAGCCCTCGATGTCGTAGGGGTCCGAGACAGTCTTGGTGCGGTCGTTGCGGTCGACCATGGTGGCCTTGAAGAGTTCCTTGTCGTCGGCGCCGGCCTAAACGTCAGCACTGAGCGAGCGCAGCGAGCGAGGTGCCAAGGGGAGCTGAGCGAGCGGAGTATCAAGGCGAGGGGAGTGAGACTGGACGGCTTCACTATCATCCTCGTGCCAAGGGGTCACCCTCCTTCCCGGGACATTGAAGGACACTCTTCAACGCGAAGCTCAACCTCGCCTCAGCACTCCAGCCCTCCGGGCCGGAGTGCGTCGGCCTACTCACCTTGTGATTCAGCACCGCGTCAATGTACGTGATGATCTTGTGCTTCTTTGCCTCCTCGATGGCAGCGAGCAGGTCCTGTTTGCTGCCCCAGTGCGTCGGCTTGGCGCCCTTCTGGTCAAACTCGCCGAGGTCCCAGAGGTCGTAGCTGGGGATTAGCGCACGCACTCGCTACGCTCGTGCGGAACCGGGAGCGGGTGTAGTTTGGGAGTGCAGCGGGCATGGCCTGTAACAGCTGGCGAGCTGGGTGCGCGAGCTGAAGAATACTGGAGGTGGAACATGATTCGGCGCATGAGGCAAGGCCACTGTGGAACGAGCGTTTGCCGCCGTCTCTTTATCGCTCCTCCATCGCTTCGAGCCGGATCGAGCCAAGTCGAGCCATGCCGCTGCCAAAAGCACCAGTCTCACTCTCTCCCAATGGCACTTACATGTCATACCCAGTCCCCTCCGGCGACGATCCCTTAGTAGGCGGCGGCACCCAGCAAGCCGTGATGCCAATCTCGGCGAGGTGGGCCGCGTCCTCGCCATACTTTTTCCAGTGCACGCCGTTTCCGGGCGCGTACCATTCAAAGTACTGCATCATTGTGAAGTTGTCTTTGCTGTTAGCTTTCGATCGAGCGCAGCGAGGGTGAGAGCGAGACTGGAGGAGGGAGGGAAAGGGAGAGGGTGAGGCTGGCAGAGGTGGGGGACAGACATGGAGAGCAGGGGGGTAGCGAGGGAAAGCGAGGGAGAGTGGGCGGGATGGGAATGAGGGGCGCAAAGAACGACGGCGAGACGAGGATGGAAGGATGGGAGGATGGAAGGACGGGACGGGGCAGGTGAGGAAGGCGAGAGCCAGCGAGGAGCTGCGTCATGCATCATGCAGCACGCAGCACGCAGAGCCCGAAGCCAGCTCAAAGCCCACCCCCGTGCAGCATGAGAGAATCCCCTTTGTCCCAGATTGCCAGTTCTCCCAGTTAGAACATCGATGTGTCCAATGCCCTCACTAGTGCCCTCACTAGTGCCCTCACTAGTGCCCTCACTAGTGCCCTCACTAGTGCCCTCACTCGTCACCCATTCGAGATGTGTGGGATGTGGGAGTGACAGACGGCTCGCAAGCTCGGCGTGGTGACTCACCCTTGTTGTCATCTCCGCGATGATGCCTGTTAGCGTTGGTAGCCATGATGCCGTCGTTCCCTCTTCCGTGATTTTGTTGTTTTGGTAAAGAAAAAAAGTTGGAAGTTAAAAGTGTTGCTAACACGTTGAGCAGAGCGCGTTTTAAACTCGAGAGAAGGCACGAAGCGTGCGACCCCACTCTTTGCATCGCTGGCATATGGCATACCGTCGGATCTACAGAGCCCGGGAACGTACATTCATTCAACGGCGCGCGGTACCGCGTTGGCATTTCGGTACAGTGGTGAAGGCGGGGGGTGAAAAGGAACAGGCACCTTTGGGAGGTACCCGATCGTCATGACGTCAGCCATCCATTGCCGCAAGGGGGGCCTACAAGGGACCGCCCGGCCTGGAATCCTCAGGTAGTCTTTTGCCGCGATACCTGACCTGTCGACCTGTCGACCTCGAATATCAAGGAGAGCATTTTGTTTTTCGCATCCAATCACCTACAAGACTACACAATGTCACACCCGCTGCTATGAACACATCGAAACGAGACAAACGAGCGTGGTGGTGCGGGCGTGTCCACAAGAATGAAAGATGATGCGGGATGGTGTTTTGAGCCGGGCCTTGTTGCCGGGCTTTGATGCCGGACTGTCAGGCCGGACTCGGAACGAGGCCGAGGTTACGCCGGCGCGGACGTCGACGCCGTGAGAGCTTCCCCAGTAACTGGCGTCGCGGTCCCCGTCGGCGCAGCCGTAGCCGCGGGCGTCGGGGGCGTGGTCCCATCCAACAGATTCCTAGCCCCCAGAATACGCTTACTCAACGCACCCACGTTGGCGTCGGCAATGACCACGTCGGGACTGAGCTCCACGCCATAGGTCCACTCAAGCATCTGCTGGATGTGCTTGACCTGGTGTTCGTCCATGAGCACGAAATCGTCTGGATCCTGCAGTGGGGAATCCGTGAGCGCTTCGGGCGGCGGGGAGCCGGGCACGCTGTCGCTCGACACTGAGCCGTGGGCCATCTCGGACGCGAGCTCGGAAATTGCGAGCGGCGCAGGACGCGATGAGAGGGAGCTCGTGGTGGAGACTTGGGAGGCGGTGCTGCCCTCGCGCACGTGCAGCGGCGCATCGGGGGCATGGATGCTGAGTTGACGGCGGGTGGATTTCGCCATCTTGCGCGCCGAGCGGGGGACGAGCGACGCCTGCCCCTCCAGCGCGAAGCAGACAATGTTCATCACCGTGTCGTGCACGGCGCGGTAGGAGTGCATCTGCACGGGGTCGGGCTTGTCCACGTAGATCTCGATGGGAGAGATGATGGACATGACGTTGTGCTTCCCGTCGTGGTGGTAGCGCAGCTCGTACATCCCGGGGGCCCAGGGCAGGCGCTTTCCGCGGAACACGGCGATGCCGGCGTCGCCCTCCTCGACCCTCTCCTCGGGGGCGACGGTGCGCTGCTCCTCGCCGCGGTACTCCTCCTCAAAGATGGGCACCCACTTGCCGCGCGACGAGATCTTCGTGACAAGCTTGGACTTGCTCGCGCCGACGCGGTAGATGCCGATCCAGTCCTTGCGCGAGTGGTTCGAGGGGGCCGTCCACGAGACGCGGATCGGCTGGCCCACATGATAGCGGGGGACGGAGGAGGCGGTCGACGACGAGGGAAGCGTGATGCTGTAGCGCGACGTGTCGTACGCGCTCATGTCCTTTGCCACGCGCGTGATCGTCATGTGCTCGCGCACGTCGGTCAGGAGGTTCTTCGTGTCGGTCGCGAGGCCGTGCAGGCGGGGGCGGGCTGATGTCAGTAACATCCAACAGAATAAACTCACCATTCTCGATAAGATCCTCAACCGTCTCGGCGACCTTGGCCTCGACCTTCTCGATCGAGTCGCGCACCTCGTCCACGTAGCGCTTCACGTTGCTAACGTGGCTAGCGCTGGCCTGGGACTTGAGCGTCTGACGCGCCATCGTCTTGACCGTCTTGGTGAGGCCGCCGTCCTTGCGCAGCCTGTCGCCGTAGAGACGCTTCATGTGCGGCGCCTCGACGAACGAGAGGAACCACCAGTGGCTGAGGTGCGAGAAGGCAGCGAGAACAAAGACGAGCGCCGAGTTGGACATCAAAGCAAGACCGAGGAAGGCCGCACCGCCGAGCGAACGCTCGGGGTTGTTCAGGAAACGGTAGATGCCCGTGTACGCCAGGTTGGAGGGGACCTTGTCGAAGAGGAAGAAGTCCGAGTAGAACCAGCCAAAGTCGCCGAGCACCTCGTAGATCGACGTGGCCGACCACACGTGCAGCGCAACGAGGAGCGCACCGAGGACGTGGCGCAGAATCGTGCCCGAGATGGTCCAGTCAGCAGGGAGGTGGTACGTCTTCCAAGCGAGCCCAGCGAATGAGATGTACGTCATAACAACTGAAATGTTGTACACAGCCTGCCAGTTCTGGAACGCCTCCTCGGTCGCGCGCGTGACCATGTTCTTGTCCGCGCCCGTCTCCTCGTCCGTGTCGCTCTCGTCGTCAGTGGCGTACGGGTAGTTGTTGAGGTAGTGCCTGACCAGCCACTTGGTCTTGCTCTGAGCGCGGAGGACGAGCCCCAGGCCGTAGCTGTGGAACAGGCGCCACGCGAGGGCGTGCAGGAAGTGCGCGGCGAGACCGAGGCTCTTGGGAAGCGCGGGGACGAGGGCGAAGACAGCGTACGAGATGAGCACGACCAGCGCAAAGTCGGTCGCGCGGAAGATGTCCAGGTTGCTGCAGATCACGACGGGGTTGCGGAAGAAGCGGTGCGTCAGGTCGTGAATGCTCGTGCTCATGGCGCGGGAGCGGCGGACACGCTCGCGCTCCAGAGACCGGTCGATAGAGTCAACGCCGCTGTAGGCCGAGACACCGGAAATGCCGAGGCCGCCGTGCTCGGGAAGCTCGGGAATCTCGGGCTCAGTCTCCGTCTCACCCTCGGTCTGGCCAGGGGTCGAGGCGTCGTGGGCGTACGAGAAGTTGGACTCGACGGCGTGCTCGTCGACCGAAGCAGTCGAGGGAGGCACAGACAGGTCGATCGGGATACGGGCCGCGAGCGGCTTCTTCGGTCCGCCGTACGTGCGCTCGATGTGGGGGTTCTCGAACCACAACAGGAAGGCGAACTGGGCCGCGTGCGCCGCAAGAGACACGAAGAGCACGGCGTACGATCCGACAACTGTCCGTCAGTTCCCGTGTTCAGCAGTTGCACTTACCAATCGAAAGACCATAGTAGCCGGCATAACCGACCGAGTACATCGGGTGCGGGGCGATCTCGTAGACGCCGTCAAAGACGAGGTCGTGCTGCATGACCATGAGCCAGAAGGCGTCTCCCCAGTACCAGGCGTAGTCCTTGACGACGCGGTGGGCGTCCATCTTGACCCAGAGGTTGAAGACGATGAGGGACCAGCCAAACACCCAGCGGAAGATGTGCATGAGGATGCCCTGGTTCGCGGGGAAGTTGAGGTTGGCCCACGCAAAGAGCGAGTAGGACACAAAGTCGTTCAGGAGAACAATGTCGACGAGCTGGCGGAAGATGAGCCATGAGTTGAACTCCTGGGGCACATTGTCCCACTTGTAGCCCTCGCCCATCTTCATCTCGAGCTCGCGCTTCCACCAGCGGGCCCATTCGCGGCCCTCCTCGCCTGCCGTGTCGGACTTTTCGTCGAGCCAACCCCACTGGCGCAGGGTGCGGATGATGTAGCGGTTCTCAGACTGCTGGCGGAGGAGCCACGCAAAGCCAAAGTCGTAGGCGCCACGCCAGAAGGCAAAGTAGATCAGGAAGAAGGCGGAGCGCAGAGTCGGGTAGCCGGCGAGGAGGAAGAAGAGGACGGGCTGGGACACGAGGGAGAAGACGGTCCAGCGGGTGAGGGACGAGCGGGTGAATGTCTTGAGCATGGTGTGGACGAAGGAGTGAGTCTGGGGGACGCGGAACACTGGGCGAGCAAAACCGGTCACACGACCACGCAAGGTGTCAGCACACGTTCGAACTCGTGTTGTGGAAAGTGAAACTCACCCTCTCCGCTGGGGGTCTTGCCCCAGTTGACCTCGACCTTGTCATCGATGTCCTTGTCCTTGTCCTCGCTCTCGTCGTCTGCGGGGTACTCGTCGACGGAGCTTGCAGCGGTGGCGGTGGTGGTGGTCGTGTGCAGTTTCTGGTTGGTGCGACGGCGGAGTTCAGCGGTGGCCTCTGAGGCGGGGTGGAGGTTGATGTTAGCCTCCGACCCGGCTGGATGCTGCGTGCTCTGAGGAAGAGCAGCAGCTGGGGATGCCATGGTGGGTTGAGCCTTTTGGCGGTGTGGGATTAGTGGTCAGTCGATGAGCAAGAGTCAAGACGAGAAAGAGCGAGGTGCGAGAAGGGAAAGTGCTAGGCGGCTAGGTGGTGTGCGGTGTGCGGCGTGGATTCGTTGGAAGCAGCTCAGCACTGGTCGGGTATCCAATTGAACTTTCGGCGGGTGGACCGTGCGTACCGTAGAGCCAGGAGGGCCAGGCACCGCACCACCCATCCAGCCAGCCAGTTACACTTCCCCACGGTCCCCACCCTGGCACCCGGCACGTACGGCGCATACTCGGCGGCTGCCTGACACGCGGCGCCCGGAACAGGGCGTCCTGGCGTCCTGGCGTCCTGGCGTCCTGACCAACTTGATAAGCTTGCCCCGCGTATCGTTGCGTATCGCACCCCGTCACAACCCTCCACGCACTCCCCTTCCACTGCTTCTTCTACCAATGACGTGTTCCCCACTGACTTCTGCGTGCCGCCATTCCTAATCTGTCCCTATTCCCCCCCCCTCACCCTAATCCCTCGATCACGCACATCCATCCACAAATCTGATTAGCTTACTCATTCGATTAGCTTACTCATTGTCACCGTGTACCTGTATCCTAGACACCATGATGCAATCATCGTCCTCTACATGCTCTCTACATACAACACTGTGATACAATCATCTACTTGTCTACACTCAACATGCAATATGCCATCCCGTCTCACTCCCCACGCTGCCCGTCCGCCAGGAGAAGCTTGCGCGTCTCCTCATCCCCAACCACAACACCGTGCACAGCCCCCAAGTGCCGGCGCACATCATACACTCGGAAGAAGCGTTCAGAGCATGCCTCCTCTCCTTCCTCCTCCTCTCCTCCCTGCTGTTCCTCCAATTCCTTCTGCGTCTCACCAAGAGTGTGCAGCTCGACATGGGTGCGATACGGACAGACCCAGGGCCGATACTGCTGTCCACCCGGAGCAGTTGCGATACCGAGCAACTCGGCCGCAATATCGGCGTGGCTCTCCTCGTCCTCGGTCTCGGCCTCGCTCTCGCGGCTGGGGTCGCACCACCCATCAGCCTGGTGTCGCTTCAGACTGGCGGGTCGGCGATAGATACGACCGCAGACATCGCAACGATGCTTGCCCTTCGCATGTGCAGCCTGGGCATGCTCGTCGCGGGCGTACTGGGTCTTGTACGTCTTGCCGCATCCGGGCGTGCCGCAGGCGTACATCTTGCCGGCTGAGCCATTCTGCACGCGGGCGAGTTTCTTCGGCCCTTCAGCTTCAAGCTCGCCGGCGTCATCGACGTCTGAGCGGCGGCGTTTCCGACGAGAAGGTCGCTTCTTCTGCAGGACTGGTGCGATGTCGTCTTCCGACGCCTGCGCCAGGTCTTCCTCCCGCTCGGCGTGAACTTTGAGGTGGTCCCGGAGGCGGGCGGGGGTCTTGAACGTCCGCCCGTCACACTCCTCGTACGGACACACAGGGGGGTGTGCCTCACGCGTGTGTGCTTGCAGTTCGGTCCAGGTTGCGAAGAGGACGGCGGTGTCGTGGTCGGCGTGTGCGCACATGTAGCGCGTAGCTGAGAGTCAGTTATAATGAACTGCAATCATAACTCACGATCATGCGTCTTGGTATGAGTCTTGAGCTGCTGCTTCATTGCAAAGCTCTTGTCACACCCCTCATGCTTGCACATCCACGGCTTGGTGCCGGCGGGATGATGAGCGTCGGCGACGTGGTCCCGGAGCTGGTTCGCCTTAGCGAACACAGCCTCGCAGTGCTCGCACGCATGCTCCTCGGCGCGGTCGTGGCTCTCCTCGTGTCGCTTGCAGTGCGAGGCTGTCCAGAAGGATTTACCGCACCCCTCGCGGGGACAGAGGAAGGACTTCTCCTCCGCCTTCCTGTGCGAGCGCATGTGCGCGACGAGGTGGCTGCGGCGGAAGTACGTCTTGTCGCAGCCTTCCTCCTCGCACTTATGCGAGCGCTCGCCGGTGTGCGTCTGCATGTGCTCGTTCAGGCGGGATTGCTTGAAGTACGCCTTGTCGCAACCGGGGAAGGTGCAGGGGAACCGGCGCTCAACACGGCATCGAGGCTTGCCGTCGATCGTGGCCCGCTTCGGCGAGCTTCGGTCCGCAGACGTCGACGCCGCCGCTACTGGGGGAAGGTCGGGGAAGTCTTCGGGGGTCGGAAGCTCAATAGTACCCGACGGTGTCGCCTCTTTTGACTCATTCAGGTCGAGTCCCAGAGCGGATCGACGCCGAGGAAGGGGTGTCCGCGGCTCGACATTGTTGATGGCTGGGCTTGATCGCGTGACCTTGACGACGGGCTGGAGACCAGGTGACGGAGCCCTCGTGACGGGCATGGACACCGAGGCGAGACCATCTTGAGGAAGAGGAGTATTCTGCCGCGCCGGAGTCGATCGAGCACGCTGAGGTTCGGGACGGCGCACAAGTGGAGGTGTGTCTGGTGGAGTCGGGAGACCAGGTATCCGCGCCTCCGACTGGAGTCGGGACGCACGCATCGGCCTGGTTGATAATGGTGGTTCTATCGTGGTCATGGCGTTCTGCCAGAAGCTCGCGCTTCAAAGCCGGGTATCGAACGTCGAGATATGTTTCGTGAGGGAGATGATGTGAGGGTGAGTGTCCAGAGGAATGTCCTTTGCGATAGTTCGGAAATGAGCGACCCCTCTCGCAACTTTTGTCGGTGTCAAATTTCGCCGTGCCACGTCATTCTTTAATCGCAGGCTCTGCTCTCGTTCTGTGGAAACAACACCACCCTAGCAGAATGCATGCACTGAACAGTCTGCGACACTGCTTCTGTGACATCTGGGGTTGCTCCCCGTTGTTTGTTTTGCAAGTAGAGTTGCTCGAAAGGTAGGATCGAGGGGCGGAAGCTGCTGATAGGACCACAAAGTCTTATCAACCTGAGCTCATGCAGGGTCGCCACGTGGCGTGGCTGCACGATCACCCTAATCTGCTTCCGCCCGCCCGTGCCAGACGTAAACATCGGATGAGGGCGACTGATTTGTCTTCCTAGCCGTCAACAACACCAACAGCACAAGCACCACCATGTCGGCCGCAACCGCCGCGACGCCAAGTAGGGCGTCCCCGGAGCAGCCCGCACCTGTGACCGATTTCACTCTGATCGAGTCGCAGAAGGAGAACATCCGACCTCTCGCCACTGGACGATCAGCTGCGACGCTCGGGGTCCTCTTCGACAAGAACCGGGAGGATGAGGCGTCGCGCGCCGTCGTCGAGGGAACGGAGCAGTTTCTCAAGGACATTGAAGAGGCTGAGCGACGAGAGCGCGAAGGAGAGGACATGGTCGACGGCGTCCAGGACGTGCTCGACCTGTACAATCGGTGAGCTAGTTTTCTGAGTGCGTGAGCTGACAACAGTTACGTCTCATTCACGGTCCAACACTACCCATCATCGCCGTCCCATGTTTTGCCGCTGCTCGAGTCTACAACGCGCCGCTTCATTGACGACGTCCGCTACTCTCAGGACGCCCGTTACCTGAAGCTCTGGATTATGTACGCTCGTCATGTGGAGCGACGAGAGGAGGTTTGGGCGTTCCTCGAGTCCCGAGACATTGGCACACGGCACGCGTCGTTCTACGAGGAGTGGGCCATGGCCGCCGAAGGTCTCGGAAGGTGAGCTCGTTTGTTCGCCCTTAGCTGACCATTAGGAAGAAAAAGGCCGACGAAGTCTATCGCCTCGGCATCGCGCGCAAGGCAGCCCCGCTGGAGCGACTGAAGGGACGACATCAGGCGTTCCTCGCCCGCATTATGGCCCCGCCGTCGGGAGTCATTCCCGATGACGACCCTCTGCCTCCTCCTCGACCAAGCTCGTCTCGCAGTGTACTCGGCCAGGTTGGAGGCGGTGGTGGTCTCAGCTCCGTCTCCGGCGCGACGCCCGCCCAGCCCTCAACGCAACGCATCTCCCGCGGCACGAACGGTTCGAAACTGGAAATCTTCTCCGACGCTTCTGGAGCAGCTGCCGATCCTGAAGCGTCTCAGTGGGAGGACTTTGGTACCCGCGACGGTCGTCGAAAGGAGAACCACATGGAGGCGACCCCCTGGAAGGGTGAGACGCTCCCTCAGAGCGCAGCCCGCCATAGGGTGGCGCCTCGCACTCCGAAGCTCGAAGTCTTCAAAGACACCTCTGACAACGGTGCTGTTCGACACGCCGACGACGCTCAGGCTGGACTCATCATCAGGGCCAAGGCGCCGCTTTCCGAGGCGGAGCAGCTCCGCGACGATCCTCTGAAGAACTACGACACCAGCAACGTCTCCAAGTCGGTCCCGACTCTTCCTCCGCCGCCCCCGTCAGCTCGCAAGCCCGCTCCCAAGAAGAAACGCGAGCCGGCACACGTCATGGAGCCGTGGGTGTGCCCAACTGGTGGACCTGAGCGACCGTCAGCAAAGGGCAAGATGGAGCGGGTCATGTTTGACTGGGATGCCACCTTTAAGGGAGGAGAAGAGTGGAGCTTCCAGGAGGTGCGCGCGAAGAAGCTCGGTCTGTTCGGACGGGAGTGGAAGCCACTGAAGGACTGGGAGAAAGGCTGGCACCAGCCAGGCGCGACGACACCCAAGAAGGAGGTCAAGAAGACGCGCCCGCCGTCCCCGACCATTAACACAAAGCTTGCCAACGACGATGTCATGAGCCTGTTCAACCAGACTATCCACGGTGGCAAGGTGCGCGATCCGGACTTTGACACGGACAGCGACGATGATGAAGATGAGGAGGCGGCCGACGATGTTGCGCCTCTCCCGACACCGCTTCCGCCGCGCCAGCCCGAACGCCAGATGTTAAGCATGATGACGCCCGGTGGCATGATCCCTCCCACGCCGACGCCTGCGCAGGGTGCTAACGCGCGCCGTCAATCGCCGCAGATGAACGTCTTCGCCGACGAGAACGCTACTCCGGCTCCGTCGCGCATGGCCGTGTTCGCCGACGAGAATTCAACCCCCGCTCCCCGGCCGCAGGTCTTTTCCGACGAGAACGCCGCCCCGTCAGCCCGCAAGGTCAACGTTTTTGCCGACGCAACTCCGAAGCCCAGACCGCTCGGCGGTCGCACGCCGCTTGCTCCTAGTGCGAGCAAGGCGCGCGCTTTCGGCGTACTCGAGGAACCTGCGACGCCCTCCGCAAACATCTTCGCCGCTACTCCAGCGCCCATGAAGTTCGCTTCGCCGATTCAGGAGGAGGATGAGAACGCTGCCCAGGACGAGAATACCGCCCCGAGCCGCAAGGCGTCACCCCTCGCCCAGGTCAACGTCTTTGACGAGAACGCTCCTCCTAGTCTTAAGGCGTCGCCGTTCTCGCAGGGTGGGAACATCTTCGATGAGAACGCTGTGCCGAGCCGGAAGTCGTCGCCTCTCTCGCAGAGCGTCAATGTGTTTGACGAGAATGCCATTCCGAACCGCAAGGCTTCGCCGTTGGCCCAGAGCGCTGCCCCCGTGTTCGACGAGAACGCTGGTCCCAGCCGCCGTGCTTCTCCGCTGGCTCAGAGCGCGGTCTCCGATGAGAATGCGGTGCCGAGCGGCAGGTCATCCTCCATCCCCGCCCAGAACGTGAACGCCCCGTTGCGCAGCAACCCCTTCGCACCCGCCTCTGAGTCTCAGACCTCTGAGCGTCAAGCGGCCGAGCCCGAGAACCAGGGCCCATACGAGGAGTACGAGGAGTACTACACGGACGAGGAGCCGGGCTACGGAAGGCCCATGAAGAACTTTGCGTACAAGAGCATCATGACGCCCGTGACGGAGCGAACCGAGAACACGATCTTCTTAAACCAGACTATGCGTTCTGAGATGCTGTCCGAGGCAGAGGAGGAGAACGAGGAGCGTCTGCAGTCGCCGCATTTGACCGCGGTTGCTGAGGTCGAGGAGCCGCCGTCTCGGTCTATCCGGCGCGAGTCGGGCCACTCATCGCACGACTCTGTAGGCAACTGCTCCGGGTCGGTCGACACGGGCGCCTTCCAGATCCCCGACGGGTACACCATCCACCCCACCGCCGCCAACACGACGTTAGGCCAGGTGCACGACGAGACGGGGTCGTACGCTGTCGACGAGCCTTCCGCGGCTTCGAGCTCTGAGATCCTCTCGCAGATCCCGGACCCGTGCTGTCCCACCGACGAGTCCGTCGTCGCGACGTTGCTCTCTCGCATGGAGCCGCCCTTCGTCCCCGCCGCGGATCACCGCAGCGCCAAGTCGGGCCGGTTATCCAAGCTCCAAGCGTCGGCCAAGGCGCGCAGCCGCCGCTCGAGCTCCATGTCGCGCTCCTCGCTCGCGCCACAGGAGGACGCGTACCACCTCTCGCTCGGGAAGGAGTACGAGATGCGCGAGAAGCTGGGAGAGGGCGGGTTCGGCGCGGTTTTTGCTGCCGTCGACGTCGCCGCCCGTGCGGCCATGCTGGACAAGGACGAGGACGAGAGCGACGACGAGGTGGACGAGACCTCCACGCTGGTGGCGATCAAGGTCGAATCGCCCGGCTCGCTCTGGGAGGCCGCGATGCTGCAGCGCGTGCACGCCCGCCTCGCGCCGGAGCTGATTCCCTCCATCATCCGACCGAGGGGCCTGCACGCGTACGCGGACGAGTCCTACCTCCTGCTCGACTTCAGTGCGCAAGGCACTTTGCTCGACGTCGTGAACAAGGCTAGCGTGTGGGGCATCAGCGCGATCCCCAACGGCCCCTCGGTACCGGACGAGATCGTCGCGCTCTTCTTCACGGCCGAGCTCCTCCGCCTCGTGGAGGGCCTGCACGCGCAATCCATGATCCACGGCGACCTCAAAATCGACAACTGCATGGTGCGTCTGGACCCGCTCCCCTCCTCTGAGGGCGGTGCGTCGTCTTGGTCCACGCAGTATAGTCGCGACGGAAGGGGAGGGTGGAGGCACAAGGGCGTGCGCCTCATCGACTTTGGACGCGCGCAGGATCTCACGCTGTACGACAGCCCGCAGCAGCGCTTCACGGCCGACTGGAAGACGGACGAGCGCGACTGTCCCGCCATGCGCCAGGGCAAGGCGTGGAGTTACGACACGGACTACTTCGGCCTGGCCGGGGTGTGCTACTGTCTCCTCTTTGGCAAGTTTATCGCCACTGAAGTCGATGACAGTGGCCGCCTCAGGGTCGACCAGGCGTTCAAGCGGTACTGGCAGGTACAGCTGTGGACGCGGGTGTTTGACACGCTCCTGAACCCGTATGAGGAGGGGGAGGAGCGAGGACCGATTCTCGGCAAGTTGAGGAGTCTGAGAGAAGCACTCGAGGAATGGCTCGAGGCGAATTGTCAAAAGAACGGCAAGAGTCTGAAGCAGTTGCTCAAGCGCATTGAGCTCCGTGCCATGGAGAGGAGATAATGACGAGCGACGCGGCGACGAGCGAAACGAGTCGCGAGTCGCGCGCAGGCAGGAGCTGGAAGGATGGGTGAATAGATAGAGTGCCCGATACCGATGCCGGTCGTGTCGATTTGTACAAATGTATCCCATTATTTCTGCGTCGCCTCAACACATCAACACTCACGTCCGCCGAACATCCGCCACTGACTGACTGACCATCTGCAGCACCGCGCCGCGCCCGCTCTCTGGAGCTGCTCAAGTTATTAGAGAGTATGCATATATGACCCAAAAGCACAAAATTTCCGGAAATGTGACCCAAAGACTATCGATACAAATGAACCCCGTGTCCTCTAGAGTTAGGGCCGGCATGCTTGGACGCTCTGGCCGCCGGCCGGCGGCTAGAGCTGCTGCTCCATCTCCTCGTACAGTTTCTCCGCAATCTCGAGCGCCCTCTGTCTCCGTCCCCTCCCATCGGCGGGCGACCTTGGTCCCTCTGCACTCGTCCTACTTTGTCGACTAGCGCCGTACCCCGAAGTCCATTCCGGCGCCGCACTGCTGCGATAAGAGGCGAAAGCGGGGCTGCCGTGCCCCTGGTTCGGACTCCGCGCACCACTGCCCTCGATGCTCTCGGCGGGGGCAGAGACTCGCGACGCCCGACGCCCGCGCGCCATGTATGCCAGCGTTGTCACCAGGTTGGGCGTGGAGGCGCCGCTGTGCTCGCTGATCCTGTCGAGTTCCTTGGCGCGTTCGGCGGCGGCTGCCGCGGCCGCACGCTCGGCCGCCTCGCGCTCTTCCTGTTCCCGCCTTTCGCGTTCCTCCTCTGCGGCGGCGGCCAGGGCCTCGGGCGCCACGACGTCGGTGAGGTCGGCGAATTCGGCGGGGAGGAAGGCCGCGTCGACGCCTGCGAACTCCATCTCCCCTGGGCCTGAGGCTGGGGATTCTGTCGGCGGAGAGGTCCTGGGGAGGGATTGCGGGATGGAGGGTGACGGCGTGATGGGCGGTGTTTCGACGTCGCGGCTGCCGCGGCGCCAGAAGGTGACGACTGAGGAACGGCGGGACTGGCGTCGTGCGGCCTTGGCTGCGTCCCGGACCGCCTTGGCTTCCGCCCGGCGCTGCTCCTCGATGACGTGCGGCGGCTCGGACGCGAAGAGCGCCTGCAGCATGTCCATGCTCCCGCCCGACTCTTGGCGCTGTAGACTGTTCTGAGGGGCCGCGACGCCGTCGCCCCCAAAACTATCGAGGACGGTCGCGACGGGCGCATTGTCGAGTGTGGTGACGGGACCGGGTCCGGGGGCGGCGAATTCGGATCCCCACGGATCCTTCATTTCCGGCGCCTGACTCTCGTGCTTGGTCGGGAACTTGGCCTGCCACGCTGCGTACACGCCCTTTGAGAGACAAGGGTCGACGAACAAGGCGAGGCAGCAGAACACCATACCGCGCCCGCCGTAGAACCAGTAGTAGACGCAGTACAGTGCGTAGCCCGGTGTCGTCGTCACGCCGTTCACGGTGATGAACAGGTCGCCGGCCGCGATCAGCGTGTTCACTACGATCATCGCTAGCGGATACAGCGACACGCGTAAAGCGATGCGGATGAACCGGTCCTCCAGGTGTCCAAACGCCCGCTCGTGGTCCGACCGCCGACGCTTGCTAATAAGTCGCACTAAGGAGAAGTGGCGGCGGGTGGTCTTGGTCTCCTCCTCCGGGTGCGGGTCCGACAGGCTGAGGTGGTTGATGCTGTCTCCGCCGAACATGGCTCGAGAAGTTGCGCGGCCCTGCAGGAAGAGCTTGACGAGAGTCTGGGGTTAGCTGACACCGAAGACAACTTAGCTTACCGCTCCCACGCAAACTGTCGCAACAACACAGGACAGTAGTTGCCACAGGTAGATGTCCAAGACCAGTCTGACGACACGCTGCTGCGGGTTATCGGCCGTCATCCAACTGATTGTCAGCTCTACATGGGACGCGTGACAGCTTACCAGACATCGATAACCGGGTCCCAACCAAAGTGGCCGAGTGCGGCGGGGATGATCGGGATGAAGAACCCGATGCCGGTCGACAGGCCGATGTACCATCGCTCGAGCTCTGTGGGTCCTGTCAGCTTTGGCTGCCATGCGGGTGAGACAACCGCACGCACTGAGGAGGATCGGGTTGATCTGAAACACGACGGTGAGCATGAGGTTGATCGCGATGCATGTCCAGATGAAGTTGACGCTGATGTCAGCCAGTTCCTGTTGCTGCGCACTCACGTTCCAAGTGTCGCAATCATGAAGTACACCCCTGCCGAGCAACCGTGCAGGCTCACGTTTCCTGCGAGCACAACCTGGGCGTCAGCTTGTTGTCACTGATGTCTATTGTTCTTCATGCCGCAGCCGCCAATGGCGCTTTCCTCGCAGAACGCCCTGCACCGGGGGTTCGTGGCCTGGGCCCCCGAGTGCGACACGCCGACCCCCCGCGCCATCGGTCGGTCCTGAAGCGCAATCAGGACTGAGATCGCGAGCTATGGGCGTGTTGGCGTGTTGCGTGTCCTCTCGCAAACAGCGGGATGTGAAAAAGTTCCTCCAAGACCCGAACTCACACAAATGTACGATACGTCGTAGACCGTCTCCCACACCATGCTGTAGAGTAACAGCCGGAACGAAAGGCGCTGCAGGTATCCGCGCGCCTGGGGCACGCTCCACACCCAGAGCGACACGAGGAGGACCACGAGGACGAACGCGATCGAGATCCCGGCCGCAATGGCCGAGATGTGAACGTTGAGCTGCATGTCAGTCCGGGCTGGCTTCAATGTGTGCGACAAGAGATCAGAGAGAGCGCAGCACCGATCGTGTCTAGATGAATGTGGGCGTGTGTGGACGCTCTCCACCTTGACTGCGAGTGGAGTCGTGGTAGGACAGGTCCTTGAGAGTGATGAAGGCTCAAGCGTCGATCGCGCGCCGGCCGGGAGGGAGTCTAACTCACCTCGATGCGGTCATCTGTGAGGTTGAAACCCATGGCCCGGAGGCCAGCTCGTTGTGAGCAGTGATGTGGTCTGTGAGCAGAGTGTGCTGTGGGTGGGGGTGAGTGTGTGTCGAGTGGCGATCTGTGAGAGGGAGGGGATCAGCCGAGATGAGTGGGGTTGCAGAGTTTAATTGTTGAGGTGAGTGCTCGAGTGGTTGCGTCGGATGCCGGGGGTGGGTTCGAAAAGGAGGGTCGGGATCGAGGTAGTCTGTCGCGCTGGTCGGAAGGTAGGGAGTAATGGGCAGAGAGTAGAGAGTAACAGGTGTCGAGTACGTGAAAGAGGAAGTGCGAGTGAAAAGAGGAAAGAGGACTCGAGGAGCAAAGAGATGTGTTGTGAGTGAAGGAATGGCAGCCGCGGTAGAGCGCGAGAGCGTGAGCGCAGGAGCGCAGGAGCAGAGGATCAGAGGATCCGTTGATACCAAGACAAGGTCCCAAATGGGCGTCGGCCGCCCGGATTCAGAATTCAGCCATGAAGTCCTCAATCCTAATCGCCCTAATCCTTCTTCATTCACTCATTAGTCGGTTCCTTAAAGTGCGGACCTGAGTCGCAAGCACGAGCTGCCCATCTTCCCTCTTCTGTCTGCTCCGCTGCAATGTTTGCTCCGTGCAGTACTCAGACGCTCCACTCAGCAACCCCCGTTGACACGGTGGAGCAAACGCCATCTCGAAATCTATCTCATTCAACCCCGTGACTTACCTGTACTTCTGCTTGGGCTTGGCAACAGCGTCCTGGTCCATTCAATCTAAGGGACACCGTCCGCAGCTGATCTCTCCCGTCCTCGTGCTCAGAAAGACCCACTTCTGGTCCTTCCGATCTCCGTATCCTCTGAAGATTTTTGGGATCAAGTGAGACTAGCATTGACCTGGAATCGATGGTATCAGGATACTTTGATTTGCTTTTTCCCTCCGAGGTTTCTTAATCAAGAAGCACGGAGCACAGGGAGGGCAATGTGCATGTGCCCTTGTGATCGAGCGATAGGGAAGGAGCAAGGGCTAGGAAGGAGTCCGACAACCCCGAACACAGGGCGGCACTGAGGGATGTGCTCTGCAGCTGGCCCTGCGCCGCGTGGTCTGACGTATCCCACCAGACCGACGAAGACCCAAGTTTCGGCCCCTCGAAGCGGTCCCTGCACTTAGACTTGGTGATCGAGAGATGAACGTGAGCGACGCATGTAGGATAGGTGAACTCTACTTCCTAATAGAGAGCTGCGTAAGACCTCTTATCCTGCACAGGTACTGAAGCAATCGTGGGGTTCAATACTCAGATTGGAGGACTAGGTTCGTTCTAGAACGCCGAGAGTTCCGAGGCCATGGGAGAATGGACGACGGAGCGGGCCACGTCTTCAAGCCGAGATGGGCAGGACGGCGCATGCCAGATGTCAGACTGACCAAGTTATTCTCCGATTTCCGTCCTGTTTTACGATCGGCAGTTGTCAATCACGGAAAAGACGTACATAGAAAGCGGTCGGCGGCCCTGACCGCTTCCGCTGTGTCGCGTGACGTCGGCGCTGAGTACAGAGTCCGACGCGCCCGGTACCGTGCTCCATCAAGCGTCGTCCAGAGCCTGTGGGGTCGGAACGGACAAGTTATCCGCAGAGAAGTGCGTGCGGCGTCCTCTTCTCTGAACCTTGCCAGCTTGCAGAGCCACAATCGGAACTCGCATTGCAAGCAGGCCAAAGATCTCTGTTCAGGCATTGAGTCTCTGTTCAGGCCTCAATGCCTGGTTGTGGATGCCTGCACGGAGGAAGCATGTCAACAACATCGCCTCGTCAACATTGTGAAGTACAAAAGAACAGAAAGTGTTGAGATGAGTAGACTGCATACCCCGCCGCTCCCCTCCGGCCCTCATGCTCCGGAACGAGGCGCCCAGCTCGCGAGTAGGCTGTACGCCACGCCAGAAACCCTTACCCCCTTCGTATCTACGTATCCGCAGCGTTATCTACATGTTTCCTATCGCCCATCCATCACGCTGTGAACGACGACCTCATCAAGTGAGCCGGGCTGTGAACGCATGCAAGCTCACCTCTTTAGATAGATCTGCGTAAGCTTACATTGGTGGGTAGTGATCGCTCTCAGTGGCGGCAGTCCCTTGGCTCACGACTGTGGGCGAGTAGTGTGGCCCTCGCCAGGGCGAGTGCACGAGACGGCCGTCTACGGCCTGATCACGCTGCGCTCTGAGCGGGGACAGATATAGCACTCGCACGCCCCTTGGGCCCGCTGGACACGTCGGAGCCGCTGAGCACGAGCATATCTCTGAGACTCGTGCAATGACACTTCAGCCAAAGTCCGGTATTCTTCGGGCCCCTTCGGCCTCGGAGGCCCCAATTCACCCTCGTTCCTCGTGATAGAGTTCGACCCATCTATTGTCACGTCCTCCGGCCCCGGACACCCCGTTACTTTGCCCGAACGCATTCGCCGAAGCCGCGTATTGTTTGCCGCCGTGTGCATGTGCACAATAGTCGATGGGGCGATAAGCGTGTATCGGCGTATCTTATCTGCCCGTTACGGCCTAAGTTACCGCCTGAGACATGGACGATCGCTCTTGCCTTTCCAGTCTGCCGGGACATGAACTAGGATAAGCAGAGTACAGCCAGTTGCTCAGGAAATTAACCACATTCATGACAACTGCGGACAAGTGTCCGCTGCTATTAAATTATTAGACTACAACTGTCCCTCCCATCAGTCACTCGGCAAGAATGACCTCCGCCGGATCTTGCTGTGCACGGCACGCGTGATCCGCCCTACTCGCTTTGCTCGCAATGCTCTCTCATACCCCCTTCTCATCGCTGATCCTCGAGGTCTGCGGCACAATATCCGTAGCCACCACGCTCTCCCTACGAGCCTGGAGCACAGTGGGGCCCTTGTAGTACTTGCGCGCGTTGACGAAGTACCACACGGCGGCAATGGTGGAGAATCCTGCAAACACGACCGAGGCATAGTTCATGCTCTCGGGCGTGACGGGGATCGCGGTCGGGAAACAGAACAGCACAATGCTGAACGTGATCCACACGCAGCACACCGTGTTGATCGCGTATCCGAACCGGCCCAGGCTGAAGGGAGCGTTACGCACCAGCTTTCGGCCACGGAGCAGGGAGCAGAGGACGGGGAACGCGTAAGAGCAGCCGAGACAGATCGTGGCCGTGTTCGTGAACGCGCTGAACGCCGCCGTGGAACCGAGGTAGATTAGACCGAGCAGGGCGCACACAATGGTGGACAGGATGAGCGCGTTGAGCGGCACGTCGAAGCGCCGGTTCACCCGCTTCCACCACTTGCTCCCCGGGATGCCACCGTCACGGGAAAAAGCCCACGTGCAGCGCAGTGCGGCGGTCATGCTTCCGACACTGGCGAAGAACCAGATACCGAGGATGATGAAGAGCAGGCCGAGCGCGCCGCCGGGCGTGCCCATGACCTTCTTGTAGAGCGTGGGCATGGGCTGGAGACCCGCACCGGCGATCTCGAGCAGCTCGTCCGTGTCCCGCAGCACAAAGAGGATGGGGAGCAGGTACACGATGCCCGTGATTGCGGCCGCGACGACGGATAGCACCATCGCGCGCGGGACCTCGCGGCGCGGGTTGTGCACCTCCTCGCACAGGGCCGCGACCATTCCGTAGCCTGTCTGCGTGTATGCCGCCTGCAGCAGGCCGATGAAGAAGGACCACCCGACGGGCCAGCCGGACGCCGATGCGTCAAAGTGGCCGAACGCGTAGGCGGCAGAGTTTCGCGAGGGAGCCTTCACGAGCAGACTGACGATGATCGCGATCACACCGGCTCCCGTCCAGTACAGGCAGAGCGTGTTCAGGAACTCGAGGTGGCTGAAGTCAGCGACGGCCTATCAGATGTCGAGCACCGGCGCCATCAGGCGGAGATCTGTCCCACCTGGACCACCTGGCTCACCCGTGCTGCGGGGGCCGAGCGGGGCAGCGGGGTAGAACGGCGGGGTGGTCCTGCAGCGGGGCGCCGATTGACACTCACCGGTTGAAGAAGAGGTTGATGAACAGCACGCAGACGAGCGAGACCCAGTACACGAGGCAAGTCTGCCAGGCTGTCGGGACGTAGTCGGGGTGGTACAGCGTGCCGGCCGCCAGGAGGAGCTGCGAGCCACCAAACACGATCGAGGCTGTTACCGTCCAGTTGCCGACGAGTCCGAGCCAGCCCGTCAGATACGACGCCATCGCACTGTACTTTGGCGTCGACAGCATGGCCGACCAGTAGTACACTCCGCCCGAGGTCGGGAACACGGAGCAGCTGCCGTTGTTAGCTTGTGGAGGTTCGTATCAGCTTACATTTCACCCAGACTCGAGGCGATGCATAGTGACATGCACGAGACGAAGATCCACTGTTGATGTTAGCTGGGAGCGTGCTGGAGACATGGACGTACGCCGTACAGAATGGTCACTGGACCACCGTTCGTAAGCGCGATAGGAAATGCAGTCGATGTACCGAACGGCACGGCCTGATGTTAGCGTCAATGCCAAGCAGCTGCTGGCGCACCATGATCGCGAAACTAAGACCGAGGATCGCAACCATGCCGAGGTTGCGGTTGAGCTCCTGCTTGTAGCCCATCTCCTCGAGGGAGTGCGCCTCGGCGTCGACGGACTCGACCTGCACGACGTCTCTCTTCTCCTTGAGGGTTGACTCCTCCATCGTGGCCGCGTTGCTAAGGTTGTCGAGCGTCAGACTGGGGGAGAGTTGCTAGCGTTGTTTGTGCGTTCTGAACTAGAGGTTTAAAGAAGAGACGAAAGAAGCAGATCCAGGTCCGAGATGCCGGCTGCTTCAACTCGGAAGACGTGGACAGATCACGGGATCTGGTAGGCAAGACATCGCCAAGGACCGGAAGCCGTTGACAACCGCAATCCACAGCTCTCGACGATGTCATGAATCGAGTCTGGAGCGCTCGCTTCCGCAGGCGCTGTTCGCTCATGCCCCAAACCCTTGATACGATACGAAACGCTGCCGCAGCCACGATTGGTGGGCGACCCTGAAGCTCACTTCCTCCCCTGGTCTCTGCCCACGCCCCGCGTCGTGTGCAAGATAACCTGCGCTCTGCGGGGGCCCCTACCCTAATGAACCTCAACCCTGGATACCAGCAAATGCCCGAGAGGATTGCCGGGAACAGATACCGCAGCCACGTACATCATCGAACCTTGCCCACCTCTGCGGTGACCAATGCGCGAGCTGGACACAGCGAGGGCTGGCAGTGGGATAGTCTGCTGTGCAGACTCTCCGACGCGGGTGACCCTGCCGTCCATGAGATCTGCGAAGCATGCGTTCGAGGACACCGAGCGCCCTATCAACTCGCGCGATATGGCTCAGGCGTGAACTCGATAACCGCACAGATAGTGTGACTAGCTATCGTATCTGGCATTAATAGAACGGGCCAACGTGATCAGAGCTTTGAAAGCAGCTCCGGGCGCGACTTTCCGAAGTCCACGTGAACGAGCAATGATAGCGAAAGGAAATGCCTGATTAGAGAACAGGCACCTCCCCATCGTGAGACACACCGTGAGAACGGTTAGCGGCGGCAACGAATCAACTGCCACCACCCCAGATCATCCACCCTGAACCCACGGGAGAACCGACCTTCGCTAGCTTGCAAACGAACCGGCAAAGTCGAAAAAGAGGAATCTCTCTATCGAGAGGCTCCGACCCCGGCCCGACTCGAACGGACAACCTTCAGGAATACGTTTGTATATCCCAGTCATTGGAATCTGAAGCGCTACCAATTACGCCACGGAGTCACCGTGATGTTGTCATGTTGGAGGATCGGCGGGCGGGAACACATTGCGTCGGAAAGGCGCGCGACGCTCCGAGACGCTGCAAGGTGTGGGCTAACGTCTTGAGGCGTCTTGATAGAGTAATAGAAAGTTGTAGCGGGGGAGGAGATGGTCGAAGACCGTGAGGAAACTGGGTGAAGCCGCGGAGAGTAGGACTCATGACGAAGTGGCAGTGGCGTTGATGCACTGGGCGTCAGTGGTCAGCGTCTTGAACTCCCGATCATTCCTCATT
The DNA here is from genome assembly GCA_039545355.1 of Trichosporon coremiiforme. Classification (NCBI taxonomy): domain Eukaryota; kingdom Fungi; phylum Basidiomycota; class Tremellomycetes; order Trichosporonales; family Trichosporonaceae; genus Trichosporon; species Trichosporon coremiiforme. The sequence continues at coordinate 94,493 of BCJJ01000009.1, forward strand.
TCATGGGCTATGGACTTAGGAGGACCTGGAGGTGGAAGGAATCAACGCTTCGCAGGAAGAAGAGCGTCTCCGTTCTCGCACTGCTGTAGCCGATGGTGTAATATGCCACTTGTGTTTAGGTACCGACAGCAATCGGCAGGGCGCAAGTCGACCGCGGAAGAAAGGAAACCTCACTGTCGCTCTACCTTCCTCGTTGCCACTCGGAGCGACTGCTACTTTGGAGGACATCACCTGCCCAAGTAATGTGAGTGGAGAGAAGAAGGAGCAGAGCGGCGGGTGAGCGTGTTGGAGTGTGGGGTTTGCAAGTGTAGAGAAACTAGTGATGGCGAGTGTGGGGAAGAGTGGGCGACGTAGACATTGTCTAGATGGAAAGTGTTGTTCCCGCTGTGAAATGTGAAAGAGAAGCAGGCTGAGACTAGCGTCAAGGCGAAGCATCGTGCCCGTTGACATGTCTGCATCGGAGGGGGCACGGGGCGTAATGAGGACGCAAAGGAACTAGACTAGAAGGGGGCGAGCTGTCAGATTGCGGTGGCAACTAGGACGCAAACCACGCTGCTCGCACCGTCGCAGCATGTGCTGGGGACTAACTGATCATCTCTACCTACGAGCTTGCGTCCGCACTCTCTTCTACTTGTACTTCTCTCCGCATTCTGGTCCCGACACTCTCCGTCTATCACATACGTGTTTCACAATCTCTACATTCTCACACTCCTTCGCAATGACCGTCGTACCTTCCCTTCCCGTCAAGCGCAAGGACTAGGAGCTCCGCCGCACCGCCTCGCGTGCCGAGCACTTCGAGGGCAAGTGCATGCGGTACAGGGCCAAGGCGGCCAATGGGGCGCGGTACAAGCAGACCGCGAACGGTCCCGCCTAATGCTGTGTTGGGAAGCACACGGCCGCGCTCGTCGAGAATGTCGCCGCCGCGTGCGATCATGTCTCCCTCGCTGTGCAGAAGGGCCAGCTCGCCAAGACCGACTTCACGTGGGACTCGGACAGCGCCCGAGGCGGCGCAGGACGCGGGCTAGCTCGACTGGTCCGACGCCGACGACTACGCTTAAAAACCCAGATCCATAGTGACATGTAGAGGTATAACAACTAATGTGACGTCCTAGACTGCCCTCAGTCCTCCACGAGCATTTTCTCGCGCTCTCGCTCGCTGTCGCTCGCCCTCGCCTTTAGTGCTCGCAGAAACTCCACCCGCCATTCTCCGCCAACGCAGTATTGGCCTCGTCGACCTTTGCGCTCCGCTCCTCCATGAACTGGAGGCGGATGCCCTTTGCCGTATCAAGGTCATACGGACACTCGACATCGGTCATGACCTGCCTCACGAGTTCCTCGGGCAGCCTGTCCTCCAGCATCCCCCGTCCCGCATGTCCCCAGTGTGCCTGCTGCGGGGGCACGTTGGCAGTACCAACAACAGGCGTCATGGGATCGACGAGGAAGAATGCGAGGATCTTCCTGTGTCCGGGCTTGGACTTGTCGAGAAGTTCGAACGGCTCGACGCGGTGCTGATACGTGTTCGGGAAGACGAGGACGCGATCTTGGCGTGCGGTCAGCGAGCCGTGGTCCTGGAGCGGCGACGAGTCATAGTCCGTCTCAATGTCGAAGTACTCTTGCGGGCCCGTGTGGTCGTTCTGGTCATATCTGAACTCGACACCGAGGCCGTCCGCCCCTTCCCCATTCCCGTTCGTGCGGAGGGCGAGCCTGCTCTCGCTAATGTTGGCGACGTCGTAATAGTACAGCGCCGTCGCGCAGATACGCTCATTGTGCAGACCCTCGAGGTGCCAGCTCCCGCCCGCATAGCTCGGTTTCTCAGGCGTGAGGTGGATGTTGGCCATTTTCACAATGACCTGGAGTCTGCTCGCACCCCCGAAGAAATCGCGCGTCTTGTAGGACGCAACGCCAGGGTAGGCGTAGGTCGAGAGCGAGGGATTGGGCTGCACGATGGCGTGCGTGCGCTCGTACCACTCCTCCTGCTTTTCCCAGAAGTCGTCGTCTTCGCTGTCGTCCTCCTCGTCACGGGGCATGTTGCCGCTGTCGCAGTACTGGCCGCACGCGTCTGGCGTCGTGCACTGGCGCACGGTGCGCATCGCGTTGATGCGCTTGCGAGCGTTCTCGTCCCAGTCCCAGCTCATGACGCGCTCGTACACCGCATCCAGCATCGGCAGCACGCGCGCAAGCACGTCCCCGCACACGGCGTACAGGTCCCGATACTGCACCGGGTGCAGGTTGTTGATGTAGCTTGCCCACTTGACCTGCGGCTCGCCGTTGGGAGAATATGTCAAGTCAACCTCCGCGGGGAGCCACTGGAACTGCTGCGACAGATGGGTCCGGTTCCCCGAGCCCTGGAGCTTGATCTTGCCCTCCATGACGCGGTCGAGGTAGGCGTTGAACTGCTCCCACTCGCGCTCCGTCTTGGGGTCCCAGTGTGCCTTCAACATTTCCTCTTTGTACTGCTCGCGCGTCCAGGGGACGTAGGTCTTGCCAATCGTCTCGCCGGCGCCGATGAGTTTCAGCGCCGCCTCGGGCGAGGCGATCACGCGGTCCGTGAACCCGCGGCTCCGTCCGTAGACCAGGGGAAAAAGGGACGGGTGCACGAGGTCGAGGACCTGCTCGTCGCTGCCCGGGTGCCAGTCCTTGTCCTTTTCGGGCACATCCTCGAGACGGTCGGCCTGCGCGCGCAGCCGCTCCTTCAACTCGGCGGGAATCAGGCTATCGCTCTTGAACACGGCGGCACTGCTCTCGAGCGCCGAGACGATGCCCGTCTCCTCCTGTACGCGCGCCTTGTCGCGCAGCTCGCGCACGCACCACGCAAACATGGCGTCGCTGAACCCCCGGTTCCACGGGAAGGGCAAAGCCTTCACCTCGGCGGACGGGAACGAGTCGCGGTCCTTGCGCCAGTCGACTGCCGTCTCGTCCTCACCCTCCGCGACCTCGGGCTCGCCCCAGTCCGCGTTCGTCTTGTTCCAGAACTCGCCCTCGGAGGGCTCGGACCCCATCCGCTCCCGCAACTCGCGGTACCACTTGCCCACAATCGTGTCGTCGAATACCTTGCGCGTCCACTCAGGCTTGTCGCTAATCGCCTCCATGAACGCCCACATGGCGCGCTCGCGCGTCGTCATCGTTGCCGAGCGCCAGGACTCGTCCTCGATCGCAGAGGGGAAGACAGAAAAGGCGTGGCCCGCTGCCTTCTTCGCTTTCGCGGGGTACGTCGCTGTGGGATGGTCGCTTGCATTGTCAGCTGACGAATGGATTGAAGCAGCGCGTAGGATGAGAAGCTACTCACGGCTCATCAGCAGAATGGGAGTGATCGAACTGCTTGACGTGCGCGTCGATGGGGAGGCCGAGGCCGGGGAGCTTGACATCCGCGCCCTGGGTGAGCCCGTTGTCTACTGTCATGATGAGTCGATGTGTCTGGTGAGAATCACGCGTCGCAGGAGATTATATGTTGTTGCGAACAAGAGCTGAATGGAGGAGATGACAGAGGGATGAGTCGAGGTGACTGTACACTCTAGCGGTGGACGAACGATTGTCCGTGCTGTGACGGGAGGGAGGATCGTGTGTGTCGGATGGAGCGTGGCGTTCGGAGGGCTGTGCAGGGCGTGCAGCCGCAGAGGTAGTCGTGTCAACCGCGAAACGAAGCAGAAGCAAGAGCAGAGTGCGCGTCGCGTCGACGCTCACTCGACGGGTATGAGGCAATTCAATGTCGGATCCGGTCGACTCCGGGCTTGGCGCGCCCCTTAAGATCCGGGAGCGCCTGGGGGCAAGATACCGAGCCGAGCAATCCATGCCCTGGGTCGAGTCCTCAGACGTGCTGCTCGTGTCTCTGGCACTACGCCCAACGACAGCAGTCTAAGGTGCACTGCCTGCTGACATTGAAGTTAGATCCGACATTGCGACTTCAATGTAAGTAGGCAGAGAGGTAGTATCTGTCCAGAGATGGAGAGTGGGTAGGCAAGGAAGAGGCAGAGGAGAGCCCCCTCCCACAACTGCCCACAACCGCAGATCCTCGGCTACTCAGTGCCTTAGTTCCGAAACGCGCTGAGTCAACCGTTACGCGCCAAACTCACTCTCTGATCTTACGCACGTCAGACATGCATATTCTCAGCACACTCCGACCCGATTGTCCATCGGTTCGTTGTCCAGGTCTGCATAAGCTCTGTGCTTTGTTCCGGATCAACCACGTTCCGAGACGAGCCACGGGCCACGGGTGCCCCAAGAAGAAGCCCGGGACCTTGTTCGCCCTTTTGCGTTCTTTGGACCCTTGAATGTGCCCAGAACGCGCACTCCCCAGCTCCGCCCACTGCAGACGCGCAGACGTTCCGTGATCCGTGTTCTCTGCCTTCCAATGCCCTAACCCAGTGGGCAGTCATGGCTTCCGTGGCTGAAGTAAGGACCTCCTGGGTTGACTGGACCTCTGAGGGAGGCAGAGGGAGAGAGGAGGAAGCTCGGAACCCGGGAGCAGAGTATCCACAAGTCCATCTTGCCCGCCTGCGTCTAATCGTCTACTTTAGCCTCAGAACTTGCTTCCGGCTGACATGTCGTCTGCCCGCATATCTTCTCACTGACACTTGTTATCTCTGCCTGCCATCTCACCCCCCCTCAGTCCACTGTCATTCCACACTGCGCCACCCTCCGCTGCAATACCTGCGTCACCCCTCACACGCCCTCCGCTTGCACTGTTCAATGACTTGCACTCGCTTCGCTCGTGCTCGTGCTCGTGCTCGTGCTCGTGGAGCCGCTGCCACAGTACACATACATGCACTACCGTAGTCGTGTCTATTACAAATGCATGGTTTGGGGGGGTATGGGAGGGGTATTGAGTTGAAGTGAAAGAAAATGAATGCCTTGAGAGAGAGTGGGAATCGAGATTTGTGGCCAAGTGAAGCGAAGTTTATGTGTACTTGGTACTTGGTGTTCTAACATTGAAGGGTTGTGTCTAGGTGGTTTTTTGGGCTGGGCGCTCTACCTTGCGGCGACGCCGCTGCGCCTCACTCTGGGGCTCGCCCAACTCACAGCACGGAGCTTCGCCTCGCTCGCTGCGCTCGCTCGGCGAGGAGGGGCTTATCGCCCATGCCCATAATCATCCAGCGGACCCAGCGGGCCATACGTCTTCGAGCGCTGGCGCGCGTGCTGCCCCTGGTGTTGCCCACTTTCGACACTGGTAGAAGTCGCTCCGTGGTCCTGCAACTGCACGCCCATGCTCGCCGGCGCCATGGGCGAGCCGCCGCCCGAGCCGCCGCCGGAACTGCGCGGCGACAGGGGCCGGTAGTCGTTAGGCGGGGACGCCTTGGGCGTGCGCGTAAAGTCGGCCGCCTGCGCGGGATGCCTGTGTAACGGGCTCGACTCGTTGCGCTCGGGGCGCCACGCCGCGGCCGGCGGCTCGTCGAAACCTTGGTCCAGCAGTGCTGCCATCTCATCCATTCCTAACACTTGCGTGCCCGGGCGAGCGGCGACGGCGTTCGGCGCGAGCGCCATCGGCGGCGGAGGGTAGGCGGGGTGGTTCTCGTTGTATCCGCCGATCTCGGCGCCCCAGACGTCTTCCTCCGAGGACATGATCGAGCCCGAGTCGTCTGAGAGCGCGGCGCGCGAGACGTTGCGCGGGATAGCGAGCGCGTCCGGGTCGTCGTTGTAGAAGCCCTGGCCGTGCGCGCGCTCCATCTGCTTTCTGCGCTTCTCCTCGCGGCGGAGCTTGCGCAGACGACTGCGCTCCCAGTCCTCCCATCGTCGCAGCGGAATCGTGGTGCCGTCAAAGATTGCCTTGTCGCCGCCGTGGCCAGCCTTGTCGACGACCTCGCCCTCGACCTTTCGCGTCTCACCCCAGGAGAAGTCGTCAAAGTGCCAGAATGAATAGACGGGCAGAACAAAGTTCCACACGGGCAGCGCGCAGAGGTACACGAGCATCCAGGCGACGTAGATCATCTTGCGCGTCGTCAGCGTGATGAGCACGGCAGGGAGACCGAGAATGCACGCGAGCAGCATGAGCGGGATCGCCTCCACAAAGTCGGTCGGCGGCTTAATGATCGAGTTGATGATGAGCGCACCCGTGAGACAAATGGCGATCGGCAGGACAATCGTTCCGACCAAGTCCATGAACACGACGAACTGCATCGAGAAGCAGAACGTGCCGCAGAGGTCGCGCACGAGGACGAGCTCCATGAGGTTGTGGATCGTCGAGTTGATCCAGCGACGGCGCTGGGACAGGAGGACCTTGAACTCGTCAGGCGCGATCGTGCGGCAGCGGGCTTGCGGGAGGAAGACGTTGCGGCGGTGCGGGAACGTTCGGAGCATGATCGTCGACAGGAAACGGTCCTCGCCGAGTAGCAGCAGATTCTTCTGGTGCAGCGTCACAACGTCCGACTGGCTATACTCGCGCACAATCTCCGGCTTGACAAGAATCGGGACCCAGTCGTCGTCGTCGTCCTTGCGCGCCTTGATGCGGTACATGGAGAAACAGCCGGGCAAACACGTCACACCTCCGAACACGGACTCGAACGCCTTGATGTGATGGTGCGAGATGTAGTATTCGAAGACTTGGATGGCCGTAACCCAGGACTGCCGCTTGTTCGCAATACGCGTTTCGCCGCACACGCCCATGACCCGGCTGTCGTTCGCCATACAGTGCACGAGATGCGTCAGCGAGTCGGGGTACACCTTGGTGTCGGCGTCGACCATGAGACACAGCTCGAAAAAGTCCGGGGTGACGCCCATCAGCGTCTGGACCTTGCGGAACAGGTCGTAGTCGAGGGGCGTCATGCGGTCGTTGTAGGTGCACCGCGAGAAGAAGTTCATGAGGATCAGCTGCGAGTCACGCTTTCCACGGTTGCCAGGTTTGGCGTCGTTCGCCTCGGACGGCATGCCGCACTTGACGACGATGACGGCGGGCGTGCGATGACCGTTCTTGGTAAGATAGTGGCCCGCGTAGACCATGGCACGGTTCTCCTTCTTGGCGCCAGATCCGACAGCAATATAGCCCATCGGTTGAGGGTTTCCGAATCGGGGGTCGGCATCGAGCATACTAACGCAGATGTCGGGCGTGCTCATCTTCTCGCCAGCACCCGTGATCATACCGTCGCAGACGATCCACAGCAGCTTGCGCTGATCGGGGAAGGTCGTCGACGCAATCGAATCGAGCGTTCCACGGATTCCCTCCTCTCCTTCCGAGTAACATGTGATGAGGCAGACGGTGAACAGGTCCTGGCCGATCTGTGCCATGTCCATGATCGGTGCAGGGGCAGACTTCTGACCGTTCTGCCCAGACGCCCACGGGGCGGTACCGTTCTGGTTGTTGACCGACACATTGGCACCCTCGGGCATGACGGTAGGTGCGATGGCGCGCCCGTGAACGTCCTGCTTCTCGACGAGGCGATGTGCGATAAACCAGTTGAAGATCAGGGCCATGAAGAAACGAATGAGCACGACGGCGAGAATGACACCCAGCGAGCAGTACAGGAAGAGCGCGGCGACGAAACATCCTGGCGTCATCTTGTCAATGTGGCCAGCGAGATAGCGCGACTTCATGCAGGGGATGGCGTCGCGCAGCTCCTGCGTGTGGTAGAACTGATTCGTGACGTCCTTGCCCGAGCTGCGCTGCTTGTCGAGCGCTCGTCGGATCACCTGGTCGACGGGGTCGTTGTCGATCGAGTTCGGGTTCGCCGCAAGGTAGGGGCCCATGTTCAGGACGTAACCGTCAAGCACGAGGTAGTCGTCGAGCTCGGCCACCTGCTCCCACGAGTATCCCTCCCACAGGGTCAGGTTTTTGAGCTTGAGCGTCTCGACGGTCTGCTCGTTGAGCTCTGGGAGAGAGCAAATAGGGTCTGTGGACGTCCCGGACGGGTCCTTCGTGGGACACAGAGGCGAGGTGGCGTACTTTGCGTTCTTGCCTTGGCACTCGGGGTAGGCGTCGCTGCTCCGCTGGAACAGCATGGTGATGTCCTGGCCCGACATGTTATTCGCGAGCTGGTAGAAGTTGACGTGCTCCGGCGTCGCCGACTCGGAAATGTCAAAGGCGTATCCTCGAATACTCAGAGTGCCTGCTGTCAGCTAAGAAAGAGCATGAGAGCTTACTGTTCTGTGATCCGAGTAGCTGGTACGCCTTGTTCGTCTCGCCTCCGGGACAAAGGGCGGACTGGAGACCCATGGTCGCGAAGCCGACGATGGCGCCCATGATGACGGCGATGGTGCAGAGGGTGACCTTTTCTCGCCAGGCCTGCTGCGTCTGCTTGTCCTTGATACCGCATGCCCGGAGGAGTGCTGGCGGAGCGTAGAACGTCGCGATCCACGACGTCAGCACCCACCAGTTCCAGTTTCCGCCCTCTGCCGGTGTCGTCTGCGCCGCATTCCCCGGGTTGATGAGAGGCTCGGGGGCGACATGTCTCTCGGGTCTGGTGAGTGTTTTACTGCGTTTGACCGTTCCGCCTCTCGTGTTGCGTCGCCCGAGGGTCGGGTTGCGAGTGGGCATGGGCCCACTGGACGAATAGGGAAGGGGAGCATCGTCGTAGCGTGCCATCGCTACACTGTGTTCAGGTCGAGGCGGCGAGTATCATAAAGCGCGGAGCGTCGGACAGACAGGGAGTGAGTTGGGGGCGTGTGTGTATGCAAGCGTGTGAAGAAGGGGGCGTATGTTCGTGTTGGTCGTTGAAAGTGAGCAGGAAAGTGATCGAAAGTGCGATGAGAGAGGTGGGTGAACGTGGTAGGGTCGTGAGGTGTGCGCTTGTGCAGTGGTAGGCGCGCGCTAGCAGGGAGAGAGTTGGTGGTACAAGTACGCAAGTAGGACGAGTAGGCCAGAGTTCGGTGCTCGTGGATTTTGGGAGTTGGGATGTGCGCACAGATGAAGTAAGTGGGTGGTGGTCAAGTCGAGCAAGA
>BCJJ01000009.1:103572-142036 GCA_039545355.1 Trichosporon coremiiforme
CGATCGTCTGGGTGAAGTCGAGGGAGGGGGGAAAGGGACTGTCGGTGCGAGGTCGGGTCGGGGGTTGTTCCAGTCAGTCGATGACGGGGGGGGATGACGGTGGCCTCGGAGAGGGGGAGTGTAGGTGGGAGTGTGCAGCAAAAGGAGATGGAGGGGAGCAAAGTCGAATGGAAGTATGGAGGGTCAAAGTCGAGCACGGTGGTGGTTGATTTTGGAGTGCGGTGTGCGGTGTGCCAGTCAGGTGTGCCGTGGTGCCGTGTGCCGGACGCTGGTACGTTAGTAGGGGGCCAAGGGCAGAGCAGCAGAGGGTCAAAGATCCGCTTAGAGCCCAAGGACGTAAAGGAGCACGCGTCTGAATCGCGAAGTGGACAATAGCCTCCCGGGGTAACTCTAATTAAACGATTAGGACGGCATCATGGCGAAAGAGTAATCGGCAACGTGTCAAGACGTGTCAAGCGTCTTCCCTGAGGCCGCCTGAGGCTCTGGGCCAAGCAAGGCTCAGCTGAACCCTGAACACCAGACCTGACCCATCGTCGATCACATTCAAACCGCCCAAACCGCCCCGGCCTCTCCGCCAGTCCCATCTCGCGCCAGACGCCCAGACGTGCCCAGACGTGCCCAGACGTGCCCAGACGTGCCCAGCGTGCCCAGTGTGCCCTTGCATGCCCAGTGTGCGGCCCAGGCAGACGCCACCGCTTCAGAAATTGTTTGAACTTTACCTTGACGCTTTGAAATGCATCTATTGCATGCACCCATCGCTTGGCTTCTCTATTTCCGTCCTCGACGTCCTTTTGCTATTCCAAACTAGGTTTGCATGCGTGTGCTTCATTGTGTGTTCTGTAATCAGAACAGAGGCGTCGAACAAGTTCTATCCTCGTCCATGGCTGAGACGATATGGCTCGCTGGTCTGCACACAGTGCACGATGGTCCCAGAAATTTCTTGGCTCCTGGGTCGCACCTCGAGTTTTCCCTGGTGCACAGATCGTCTTTGAGGGAACGAGGTGGCATCAGAACATCCCCCGCCCAGTCGCTGTCAGTCGCTGCCAGTGCAGAGATCGTAGAGAGTCGCGCCAGTTCACACTCTGGACGAACCCGGCCCTTACTCCTTCCCTGAATGTTTCCTGATATTTCCCTGGGCCGTTCCTGGCTATACCTCGCGCGTCGGATCCCACCTGGCACTCTTGCGGTCTTGCGGTTGCCAGATGCCAAAGAGCGAGGCGTGCACGAGCCAGGAAGAGGATCTGGACTAGATCTGCGCGCTGACCTCGCTGACCTCTCTTGGCAGCTGTTTACTGGATCTGCATGTGCACGAGGCATACAGTGTGGTACAGCGGCAAAAGCAAGGCCGGCAAGTGAAGATCGGAGGAAGACACCAAAGGTCGGAATCTGCTCGCCCCGCCCTGCAGGTTACGTGAGGACCCGCAGCCAGCGCGCTCTCTTGCCGGACCAGTCATGCCCGCTCATCGCTCGTCATCGCTGGCCAGTCTCAGTCAGCATCATCTCAACAGCCACGGCGTAGCTGGCGCAGACTGGCGCACGGCATATGGCGGAGCGTCATCCCTTTCTTGATCCTCGCCAATTGGTGGTCGATTTCGTCTCACCGACAGGCCGAGAGGAAACGCCGCACTCGTCCCGCAGCATCTGGCAATCCCCCCCCCCCCGCTACATAACCTTGCCCAACTCTTCCTCACTCTGCAGAGTGAGGCTCGCCAACGTAAGACGTATGCACGTATGGCAGCGGCGGCGTCGTCGTCAACTTAACCGGGTACCTCCAGAGGCACGGGTGGATTAGGTTACGTGGGTGATCTGCAGTTGCTCTGCGCTGCGGCGGATGCCGGGGCCTCGGCGGGCTCGAGTCGGGCTCGAGTCAGGCTGAGCGGGACGGTATGCTTTCGCTCTTTCACTTTCTCACTTCTCACTCGCCCATGGACTGGTTGTCAGATCTCCCAGACCCACCAGTGCAAGGAAGAGACGTTTCATCTTTGCTCACGCTCGTGTCGAACCTCGTTCGGAGCCAGAGCAGGACCCGGAGGTCACGCGGAGCACGATTGGGCCCTTCTGCATCCCACATTGATACGTGATCGCCCACAAAAGCGCGGGGCATGCCCCACCTCTCCTTGGCACAGTGGCAGACAGTGGGTCGGCATCCTTTACTGACCGTCCGTACCTCCAGCGGGTGCCGCGGAGCCGCACTTTTGGTAAGATCGAACCCTGACATCGATGCTGGACCCCATTGTCGGGCCCGCGAGCCCGCGAGCTTCCTCAGCGACACCCGTTATAGCTGGGACAGCTGGGACGCTCATGCAAGCCCATCCGAGCCCTTCCTCCCCCTCGCGGCCATGTCCTTGCCCCTGCATGCACGCGCACCCACCAGAGACTGAAAGATGCTAGCTCGCATACCGCGTATCCAAAAGTGTCGAAAGTGCAGGCGAAATCAAACGTGCCTAAACCTTACATCATCGACGGACGCACATGGTGTGCCCCCGCTGCTATATCTGCTTCCTTGGCGCGCTAGTCGCACCGTGGTTGTGGTTGGGTTGCTTGGGTCCAGGACACGCTTAGCAGTAGATCATTATGACCGAGCTGCTAGCTGCGGACGCCCGCTGATCGGTCACCGCACTGTGGCTACCCAAACTGCTGGGTGTCGGGCGCCCGGGCGAACTTGAGGGTTACGCATCACACGACGCCCTAAGCTCGGAACGCATGCGCCGCACACTGCCTCCGGGGCCAAAGTAGTGCCCGACTGGATCCGATTGTCGCACAGGCGGTATCGGAGTCACGCCTGACGAGCTCGCTGCCGCCGGGTCCCAGGTTCACTACTCCCTCGGCAGGTTGGAGTTGTAGGAAAACGGCCATGACGACCAAGCACTCGTACTAGCCTCGGCACCGCCTGTACCGGCCCCACTGAACATCGCGTTGATGTCCATCAGGGCGCTCGTGTCGATCGGCGTCGTGCCCGTCGTGCCCTCGAATCCCGATCCAGTCGCACTTGGTGTCGCCGCGGACGTCGTCGCGTGCGCCAGGACCTCGAGCGGCGACAAGGTCTCCTCCACTGGTCGCCCAGGGTTCGGCGCTGGCATCGAGTGGAAGATTTGCGCGTTGAGCATGTCCCAGAGGTTGTTCTCCGGCGGCGTAGGAGTCTGCACCGGCGCAGTGGATGACGACTGCACGGGGAACGGGACAAAGCCATGGTGCGCCATCTCAGTCCGCTTCCTCGCGTCGGGGAGCGGCGGCGGCGCCCAGCCGAGCTTCTTCAGCTGCTCCTGGATCGAGGGGTCCTTCAGCAGGTTTTCGACGTCCGGCGGTTGGCCGGGCGCAACCTTCTTCGCTGCGCTGGAGCTCGCTTGCTTGGACGCTCCGGGGTTTGTCGTCTCCGACAGCAGCCGCTGAAGACTAGCTGCACTCGTGACACTGCATTTCATCGTCGTCCCCATTTCCTTCAGAGCGCCGATGCACGCCTGCACGTTTTCGATGCTGGACTTGGCCTTGCGAGACTGCTTGATTGCGTTCCGCGCGCTGAGGAGGTGCACGGTGCCGGCGCTGAAGACGATCTGGCTGAGCTGAACGGTCGAGTACTGCAATCCGGGACACCGACGGTGGATCGTGATGATGTCGACAATCTTGGACGCAGCTTTCTCGCACTTGGCTACCGAATTGTCGGTCAGAGTGTCCTGTTGACCAGACTGCAGTTGGGCGAACCACGGTCGGTGGAGCAGGATCATCGTGAAGAAGTAGAACGCGTGCAGGTTGAGGATGTGTGACGGCACAATGGCCTCAGAGTCGTCCGCGTCTGGGAGTCGCAAAGCTTCGGGCAGCGACTCCGTCCATTGCTCGAGAGAGTTGCTGGGAGGAGTTAGCTTGCTATGCCAAATCCAACTCACTCCAGCTCCGACACCATGTGTCTAATGTTGTTGGAGCGCGTGTCAAAGCTAGTCGAATACACAGTGCTCAGCACCCGTTCCGTGATGATGCAGAGCTTGCACATCCAGACCCACGTCGTGCTTCGCCATCCCTTGACTGGCTGCCGTGGCAAGGCCGACATGTTGGCCACGAGGTCCTTCGTGATGGGGTCGAACGAGTACGTGACTTTGGTCTCCATAATCGGATGCCACAGCACTTCGTCTTCCTCGGGGTCTGGAGCCGGGACAGGAATGTCGTGATTGCATAACACGATGCTCGCGCTTCGTCCAACATACGTGCTCCAGCACCTGGTGAGTCAGCGCACACTCGTCATCACCGTCTCACTTGTCCAGAATGTACGCAGAGTAGAACATTTTGTAGCGGTACTGTCTCGTTTCGTCAGATATCGTGCCGTTGTTAACCCAGTATGAGCAGCTCGTCCCAAGTCCCACTGTCGGTCAGTTAAGGCTCTCAGTTCCCCCAGACTCACATGCTTGAACGAGCCTGAATCCAACTCCCGCATAAACGAATCCAAGGTTCTGCCGCGCGACAATAGCGTGGTACGTTCCGAGCAGCAACACGCCCGACACGGTGCTGAGCATGGCCGATTCGACTTCGTCCTCGAAGAGGTCTTTCGCCCGTCTTGAGAATGCCGTTCGTAGTCGTTCACGAACTTGGGGGTCGATCTGCAGGAGCGACACTCCGATTGCGAGAACAACGTTGTGCAGCATTGGGCTGTAGTATGCAGACTGCCGTGGCCGAATGACGGTTCCCTCGACGGCGGGGGCGGTTCGCAAATCCGTTCGGAACTCCTTCTCATGTACCCACATGCACTGTGGGTTGAAGTAGTCGAAGAAGAGCCGTAGAACCTCATCGTGCGTCGCCTGGTCGAGTTCGGGGGAAGGGAGTGATGACTCCTCCTTTCTCGGTGTCAGATTGGCCACTCGCTCCACTCGCCGCAGAGATGCGCCCGCGATGTTCGAGGGTAGCGCCGGCGCGGATTCCGGATGCTTGAAGACAGAGGTGTGACCGCACTCGACGAGCTGCCCCGTTTCCTCGTCGATCTGGGGTCAATCAACTACTCCCGAAGCTTCCCCACCTTGAGCCGATCAGACCCATGGTTCACGGGTTTGAGCGCCTTCTTGTCCTTGTCCTCTGACGTGGCCTCGTCGACCGCAGTGGGGCTGATGCCATGTGATTTGAGGATGCTCTCGAGCGACCGAACGCGCGACTCGAGCGAAGCTACATACGCCTTCGGCGTGGACCGGCGGCCGTCCTGTTCAGGTGTATATACGCAGTCTTCCTTGTAGACCTTGCAAATGGCTGCACGTCAGCTGAGGGGCAGAACAGAACCAGCGAATGCACGTACCGCATGAGGGTTGACCTCCGTCGCACTTTGTTTTCCTGCACGCAGTGGTTAGTACCTCTGTCTATCGTGGAGGAAGACACGCACCTCAGGCGGCACGAGTTGCACGCTCGTGAAATGTGGGACACGCGCCTGCGCGATGTCTTGGGTCCGAGCAGAGAATCGTCTGCTGGTCGGACGCGCGATTTTGTCCGCTCTTCTGGTGTCGGTTTTGTGACCATTGTTGTGGCTGATGAGGAGTAAGCAAGCCAGTAAGTGGCCGGTCGGTCGGGTGGAGGATGCAAAACGCAGGTGCAAGGTCCGAGATCTGGTGATTGTGGGCGTGCCGCGGGGATGGGGCCGGGGAGCCAAGGCCAAAGAGGAGAGGAATGGATACCACGGTCAACTCCGTCCAATCGTCGCCCAACGGGGCTCCCACGGTGATGCCGATGGTGGCCGAACTTTGCCGGCGATTAGAATCCCGGAGGCACCATGATAACACTGTTCTCCATGCTTGGTGCGGCTTGCCATGTCTCGGAGCAGCAAAAGCCTGGCAAGAAGCAGTGACTGCAGTTGCAGATAGCGCAGGAGTCAGTTAACGCCTCCTCAGCCCTGAGTGAGATGCTTATCGCAACTTAAGACCTCCAACGTCCAGCTGCCTTCATCTGTCTGCCCTCCCTAACCCCTCAGCTCAGAATTCACGCACTCGACGATGCAGCCGAGGACACAGATTGTTGATAAGCGCTGAAGTCTGACTTTGCGACTTCCCGGGGATGAAAGGTAGCAGCATTCCAGCTGCACGATTTTTAAATGCAGGTCAAATCTTTGCACATGAGAATTGAACTGAGCCTGCGAGAAGGTCTGCCTACAAGCTCTGCCCCTGCCAAGCCTTATCGGAAAGTCGTGGGCACTAATACAGAAGAAGGGAAAGGTTGTTGTCCGTTACATGGGATCTGTTACAGCGGGGCGCCCTGCTGCTGTCCGAGGACACTTCCCCAGTGCGCTCGAACGGACTGATGGGACTGTCGTCTTCGACCTTCACGTATTTGAATCATTAAATCTGGCTCTTTTGTCGTTTCTCAGTGATATTGTGGAAAACTCTGGTAAGCTTGTCCATTCCCCTCAAAACCGTAGCACTTGAAGTCGACAACCGTGCTACAGGCAAGAGGACCATCTGAAGACCCAACATATGCCAGTTACTCCTGTACCTCAGAAGCTCTTGGTGCCTTCACCGTTCACTGTGTCGCAGATGACAGTAGTAGAGAGCAGATAGATCAGAGTCCTCGACTCTTGCAGGCCATGTACAAGCTTCGCGCGTCCGATTGCCCATCAAGGAGCGTAATTTCTAGGTGGTGGAGAGGCCGCCAGCAACAAACCAGTCACGTGACCGTAGCCCTTCACCTGTGTTCGAAAGTAGAAGCTGCTCCGATGTGACCCATCGACTAAGCATGGTTCGAAAGGTCCTTATGGGAGATGAACTTGGACTGCGAATGCAACGAGTGATTGTGTGCGCCATCAGGATCTCGATAGGTGACCAGTGGAGGACTCGCCAACTGGTGGAGGAAGGTCGCCAACTGGTGGAGGAAGGTCGCCAAGCGGAAGCAAAGTGACGGTATCGGCTACACCCAACGTCATCGTTGTTGTTCCTTCGCCTCATCATCAGCCGATCAGCCGACCATGGACATCGACAGCGACATCGACGCACGGCTCTCGGCAGCGGCGGGACAGGGGCAGCGCGAGCGAGTGGAGGGATACCTCTCGCTCCTCGCCGAGCTGCTCACGACGAAACCTGTCCCGGTGCAGGCGCTCATCAAGTTCGGACAGCACTTCACCACCTCGACGACTATGGCTATGGTCGTCGGATCGCGCGTACTCGATGCCCTTGTTGCAGCTCTCTGCGCGGGACTGCAGCTCGATGTCGACGTCAACGACAATGGGGATAAGGAGAAGTGGACACAGCTCGGGAAGCAGGCGTTCGAAAGTGAGTAACCTAGCCGCCCCTCAATGATCGTTTCGCATCGCGCTGTCCGCAAGCGTGCACTCCCTCATGGAAGCTTACGTCCTCGTGGAAGTAGCTACGTTTTCGTTCATGGGGCTGACATTCAGACGATGAAGGAGAGGACGCGAGGAAGGCGGTCATCGAGGGTGTGCTGGAGCCGGATCTGGCAGGCTGGTGTGAGGAGCAGACTACGACATTGCGACACGCGCTCAGTCTGATCCGGCAGAGGGAGGAGGACTGGTATGGAGCCGCCAGGGCGCTCATGAACATCCCCCTCGAGGGTGGTGGGCGGTGAGTTAGCTACCTCGCTGTCCAAGCTAACCCCAGGATCGTTACCGATGAGGACAAGCTCGCAGTGTACATCAAGATAGTCCGCCTTCTTCTTGAGGTAAGCTGCCCGAACGTTGACCCAAAGCTGACATCTAGTGCGGCGAGTCTGGTCACGCGCAGACGTACTTCTCTCGTGCACAGTCGTTGATTCAGCCGAGTACAGACCACAAGACCCAGCTCGAGTTCCGTCTGTCGCACGCTCGCCTGCTCGACTACTTCGCGCGTTTCACAGAGGCTGCGCAGAAGTACCACGAGATCTCCTTTGACACAGCGATCGACACGGACGACCGTGCGCACATGCTCGCCGCGGCTGTCACGACATCGATCCTCGCGCCCGCTGGTCCGCCGAGACAGCGCATGCTCGCAAGTCTGAACCGTGACGAGCGCGTGCAGTCCCTCCCGCCGCACCTCGGCACGATGCTGATGAAGATGCTGCTCGAGTACATCGTGCGTCCCGAGGAGGTCGAGGAGTTTGAGCGCGGACTCGAGCCCCACCAGCGTGCTATCGTCGAGGGCGGCGGAACGGTGCTGGAGCGCGCCATCCGCGAGCACAATGTTGGCGCCTGCGCCAAGGTCTACGACAATGTCGGCTTCGACGCTCTTGGAGAACTGCTCGGACTCGATGCTGCGGCTGCTGAGGCGACTGCTCGTCGAATGATTGAGCAGGGACGGTGAGTTCATAAACTCCGCTTGGCATGCGCAGTTGACAGCTGACGACAGACTTCGCGCCTGGATTGACCAGCCCCTTGGACTGCTGTACTTCGAGTCGCGCAATGTCCACGACTCGGCAGACGCACAGGGTACCGCCGGAGGACTCGGTATCGAGCGCACTGAGGCGCCGATTGAGCCCGTCTCGTGGTCGGAGAGGTGGGACGACCGCATTCGCGCGACGAGTTTGAAGGTGAGCTTGGCCGAACTCTACCCAGCTGACAATTAGGTCGAGGCTCTCGCGGCTACCATTCAGGAGCGCGGTCTCGTCGCGTGAACCGATACTGTATATACATCTATGACCATGTAACATTCTACTTGTGCAGCCTACGCCTCATTGCTTCCACAGTGCTCCGATGGGCTCGACCGGCTCGAGTGCCCGCTGAGCCTCGGCCCAGATCGCCTCCTCGACCTCGTCAAGCGTCCCCTCAGCTGAAACCTCGACCATGCGCTCCTGTCCATGTTTCCGCCTGAGGTCATCGAAGACAGCAGCGAACTGTTTTCGGACCTGCTTCTGGAGCTCGACGTTCTCGTATCGCTCCTGTCCGTAAGCACCACGCTGGGCCGCGACCTCAGGCGAGAGGGTGAGGTACAGCGTCAGGTCGGGCAGGGGAAGGCCGACATCCGGCGCCTGGCAGTAGTCAAAGTTGAGTCCTTTGGCAGCGCTGAACGCGAGTCCGCTGAAGGCGTATCGGTCGACGACGACAGTCTCGCCCGCCTCGAGCGAGGCGAGGATCGAGCTGACGCACTCCCAGCGGTTCGCGCTGAAGAGGAGGTGTATCGCGTGGTCGTCCATCTCCGCCTTGGACTGAAGGTATGCGTCGATCATCTTGCCGATGCCCGTCGTGCGATCTGTTGTTAGCTTTTTATACTGGGTGAGGAAGAAGCTCGAGGCAGGCAGGGGCTCGACTCACCGGGGAATTTCTGGAGACGCGCCTTGCGGCCCTCCTTCTGCAGGCGAGCGATGAGGCGGTCCACCTGCGTCGTCTTCCCGGAGCGGTCGAGACCCTCGAACACGATGAGCGCGCCGCGTTGAACCATTGCTGTCCTGCTTTGGTTGTTGTTGTTGGCTGGCGTTGACTATCGACGCGCTCGCGTCATGACACTTCCTCCTGGACCGCGCTGGTGGAGGTCAATAAGCCACCCAGGTTTGATTCCGCTAATGCGATGAAATTACAAGTCGCCCATATCCCTGCCCTAATCGTCATTTGAGTACAGCTGTAGTGAGGTGTCATTCTCAGTCCTCAGGTGTCAGGCCCACTCTGTCGCTGTGCAAGTGGTGACGTTGTACTCTGCTCTCAGGACCTGTGCTCAGCTACACCTCAACATCAACCTCTAGACACCATGGCACAGCGGCTCCCGCCCCTCGTCATCGACAATGGTACCGGCTACACCAAGATGGGGTGAGCGTCTCTCGCCTGTCCGTCCGGCTCTGGGCTAGACTCAGCGCTTCCTCCGTGGAGCCCGTGCTCGAACCAGCGCTCCGACATCAAGCGGACAGGACATCGCTTAGCTCGGCGGACATAGGACATCTGAAGAGCAGGATTACTGACATGCAGCTTCGCCGGTAACTCGGAGCCCTCGTTCGTGTTCCCGACCGTGATCGCGACGCGCCAGGCGGCCTCGAGCTCGAACCAGGCCCGTGGTGGACGAACCCAGCCCACACGAGTCGGCGGTGTCGAGGACCTCGACTTCTACATCGGCGACGAGGCCATCGCCAACAGCCGGTGAGCATGCAGCTGCTGTTGTGGGTTCGTTAGCTAATCGTCAGAACCTACTCGCTTCACAACCCCATCCGCCACGGCATGATCGACAACTGGGACCTGATGGAGCGCTTCTGGGAGCAGTCCATCTTCAAGTATCTTCGTGCCGAGCCCGAGGACCACTACGTTCTTTTGGTGAGTTGATCGGAACCCTACGAAGAACTGACAGGCAGACTGAGCCTCCCCTCAACCCTCCCGAGAACCGTGAGAACACGGCCGAGATCATGTTCGAGTCCTTCAACGTCGGCGGTCTGTACATCGCCGTCCAGGCTGTGCTTGCGCTCGCGGCGTCGTGGACCTCGTCCAAGGTCTCGGAGCGCACTCTGACTGGTGTCGTTATCGACTCTGGAGACGGTGTCACTCGTGAGTTTCAGAACGATGGCATGTCAACTGACTCACAGACACCATCCCCGTTGCTGAGGGCTACGTGATCGGCTCCTCGATCAAGCACATCCCCATCGCTGGTAGCGACATCACCAAGTTCGTACAGCAGCTGCTGCGTGACCGCGGAGAGACGGCGAACATCCCGCCTGAGGACCAGATGCGCGTCGCGGAGAAGATCAAGGAGGACTACACGTACGTGTGTCAGGACATTGTCAAGGAGTTCCGGAAGTACGACGCGGACCCGTACCGCTACTTTGCGCGGTATGCTGGCGAGCACTCTGTGACCGGAAGGCAATACAACGTCGACGTCGGATACGAGCGATTCCTTGCCCCGGAGATCTTCTTCAACCCCGAGATCTACAGCTCAGATTTCCTCACGCCTCTGCCCGAGGTCGTCGACACCGTGATCCAGAGCTCGCCGATCGACGTCCGTCGTGGACTGTACAAGAACATTGTCCTGTCGGGAGGCTCGACCATGTTCAAGGACTTTGGCAAGCGCCTGCAGCGTGACATCAAGCACATTGTCGACGGCCGCATCCAGATGTCCGAGGACCGCTCTGGCAACCTCATCAAGAGCTCTGGCGTCGAGGTCAACGTCATCTCGCACAAGCGCCAGCGCTACGCCGTCTGGTACGGTGGATCGCTGATGGCGTCCACGCCCGAGTTCTACAACGTCTCGTACTCGCGCGCCGACTACGAGGAGTGCGGTCCCAGCCTCGTCCGCCGGTTCTCCATCTTCGGCTCGGCCAACTAAGCGGTGAGAGCGGAGTGTCCGTCCATGCGTGAGCAGCAGGCAGCGCTGTCGCCGGACCTGGGAACTATGGGGTTTTAACGCACAAAACGTAGTCTTTTAGATAGAAGTTTATGAATATCGTAAGCAGGGAGCAGAGTGGCCGCATGCATTGCTTCGCTGGCGCTGGCGTTGGCGATGGCTGGGCCATGGGCCAACGGCGGCGGGTCCGTGTCAGGGTCGGCGGTGAAGCGATCGGCGGCGCTGCCAGCCAGCGAAATCCACGAGTGCCATAGCGTCATCGCCCCCGCGTCCCCTTGTTCTTTCCCCGCCCCGCACCTGTAACCGGCACACGGCACCGTGACGCCTGATCGAGCCCGAGCCGAAACACGACTCACCTCTAGTCACCTCAACATCTCTCTCTTGCATCCAACCGCTCCAACATGTCCCGCCGTCCGTCAGCATCAGGACTATCAGGACGGCGCTTCAGCGAGGAGACTCTCCAGCTCCGCCGGCGGCGCTCAGTCAGCGCAACGCAGGGCGTCGACGCCGCTGAGTTCCTCGCATCGCGTCCCCGCAGACTCAGCATAACCAAGCCTCGGGCTGCTCGCAAGTGGCTCGAGTACCCGCAGCTCCTCGTCGCTGTCCTCATCGTTGTTGTCTTCCTGTGAGTGTGATCAACATGCAGGCTGGCCCATCCCAAGACTACCAGCGACGCTCAATGCTGGTGATCGGGCGGAGCGGAGATTGTCAAGCCGACGTTTCGGCGGGCACTCCACCCACCAGCTCCCAAATGTCTTAGCATGAGCTAACGAGAAGCACCGGCATCGCGATCTCTCTGTACTTCCGAACCTCAGTCCCGACCTCGGTCCTGCGCAATGTGCACTCGCAGCTGGCTGAGCGGAGCGCTTACTTTGCGCGCAAGTCGAACATCTTCAACCGCGTCTTCGTCAAGAACGCCTGGGGCTGGACCGTCGCCGCCTACCTCTTCCACCTCCTGACCGCCCCCGGCCGTCCGCCAAACAGCACCGCCGTCGTTCCCGGAAAGTGCAACCCTGCCCTGCACGTCTGGTCGCCTCACCAGCGCCAGACGCGGAGCCAGCGCATGGCGACTCTTGTGTTAGCCTCCCTCGCGTGGATCGCATTCACAGCGTGGATGTTTGGCGCGGGTCTGAACGACCGCATCATCCAGGCGACTGGCGGCGAGTGCGCCGTCCCCCTCCGCGGCTTGGCGCAGAGGTTCGGCATGACCCCCGTCGACGCGCTCATCGCCGATACTGGCCGCCAGCCGCAGGTCCACGGCGATGATGTGTATCTTCCCCTGCCGAACCGGTTCTGCCACTCAACCCCTCTGTCAGAGAAGAACCACCCGCACCTGTTCAACTTCCTGCGTGACGCGCACGGCGTCCACGAGCGTGTTCACGCTGCGCTGCGGCTCCCCCCTCCGCGCTGGAGCGGCGGCTTCGACGTCTCCGGCCACGCCTTCCTGCTCACGCTGGGCGCGCTGATCCTCGCCTCGGAGCTTGCACCCAGCTGGCGCTCCGCGCTGGCCAAGAAGGCCGCCGGCGTCCGCGTCCTCAGCAACACGAACATGCGCCCGACACTGCGGCACCGGCTCCACGTCCTCAGCACTATTGCCGGAACGGCGCTCCTCGCGCTCTGGGTATGGATGCTCTTCATGACGGCCATCTACTTCCACGACCCGGATGAGAAACTCGCCGGCCTTGCGCTCGGGCTGATTGCGGCTTTCGGCGTGCACCTCGCCGTGCCCCGCCAACCTACGCAGGTTGTCGAGTACAAGGTCCGCGGACCCACGAGACGCCCCAGCCCTAAGAGGGAGGACAGCGTCGAGGCCGCCAACAAGGTCGTGGGCGACTATGAGGTGCTGGGCGACGATGGCGAGGTCGAGATCCTCGATGAGCACGCCGTTATCGTTGAGTAGAATCCCCGAGACATCTAGATACATACACTCCCTTTCTCCTCTATACACGAGTAACACGACATGGAATTCTCAAGTTTTATGCCGATAGCGTGGGCAGAAGCAAGCGGATGGCCCACACAGCCCCGAGCCCGTGCGCCGCTTATGGGAGACCATGTTACAGCATGCATGAAACCGTGAGACCGTGAGACCGTGAGACCGTGAGACCGTGAGACCGTGAGACCGGGAGAGGCGAGAGAGACCAAAAAGCACTACACTACAAGGACAAGTTGTTACAAAATCAGTGGGACATCTTGATGCCGACGATGATGGCGACGACGGCCGCGACAGCAATGAGCGCGACGGCTCCGACGACAATCTGTCCGTTAGCTCTACCGCACGCGCCCACAAGCTTGCAACCCACCGTCGTCCTAGCCGAGCGCCGGGGCTTGACGTGCATAAAGCCGATACTTGGGTGATCTAGATCGACCCCTGGGCCAGTCTCCCCTGTGTTTGTCAGATGTGAGCGGCCACAGATGGGGGAGCGTACCATGCTTCTCCTCGTCAAAGCTGACGAGCGGCTTGGGCTTTGCGCGTCGTCCGCGACGCCCGCGATTAGAATTCTTGCCAGTCAGCGGCTCATCGCTTCCATCCGCCTCGAGCGCCGCCGCGTTTGCGCCCAGTACCCCCCGTGCGGCGGCGATTGCCTCCTGCGCAGCGAGGAAGGAGTCGCGCCGCGTCTCGGTGCCCTCCTCCTCATCGCCCTCGGCTGGCGTCACGGAGATGGTGGGGATGATGAGCGCCGGCTCGGTCTTCTTCCGCCCCGCGCCGAAGGTGTCCTTGAGGGATTTCGAGGAAGACTTGGGCGTCAGAGTGCGGATCGAGGGGGCAGCCATGGCGTTAGGGTGTGCCGGCGCCGCGCTCAGGAGCGCCCCGACCAGCTGCTTCTCGTCGATATGTTGCCTGTTGTTAGCTTTTGATCGGGAACTTAGCGTACATCGCAGAGAGGGCTTGCTCGTCGCTTTGCCTTGAGATGAGGTGAGATAGGGCGTTCAGTCAAGAAAGGTGCGGCGAAGGGTAAGACCGGAGTGAGGTCAGTTGCAAAAGGGAACGGTGGCCGAAAGGAGGGAGGCGGCAAGAGAGTGGGACTGAGCACCGTTGGTGAGGGCTCGGACAGCAGCGAAAGAGAGAGGGTCGTCAAGACGTGAAGAGAAAGGGAGGGCGTCTGTCCTGCGTGCGTTGCTTGCGAGGATGGTGGTCGGGTCGAAGGTCGCGAGGGAGACGTGACCACGCTCAGACGGGGACAAAGGAAGTCGAAGTTGGAAGTAGAGAACGGGTAGGAGGTGGTGAAGGTGACGAAAGGAGGGAGAAGGCGACGGACAATGTAGGAGAGGATACGGTGTGTGTGCGCGTCGTCGTTGGAGATGGGATATGGGATGGAGAGGAGGGACCGTGCGTGTATGTGGTCGCTGTGCAGTGTGTTGCTGTGTGTGGACTGAAGTGGAGGGTTGCGGTCAGTGGCGTGCTACTGTGTGTACCGGTAACGACGCACTGGGCTCTAGCGCTGCTAGCTCTGGCCGCAGTGCAGTGCGATGGAGATCTTTTCTCTGTGTGGGTACGGAGTCTACGTCAGCGATCAGCGCGAGGAGCATGCCTCCAACGCCGGAAGGGGAATGGAGCGACGCGCGAGACGCCCAGAGAGCCTTGAGCGCCTTGAGAGCCTTAGCATCTTAGCGTCGCACAGGAGACACGCGAGGGCACAACAGAATGAATGAATGCCGAAGGCAACGCCAAGCACAGGCCCACGGCTCATATCGGCGCACAAGGCCCTGACCATTTGGGCACCTAGCGCACCCACAGCATGCAGAGCACGCAACAACACCCGCAACAAGCCATTTCGCTTGCATTCAAACAGCATGCAATTGCAATGTTGACGACTGACGACTCTGTCGCTGCGATACTGTGCCGGCGTGGCCGGCGCAGACAGTAGGCTTGTCGATTGTCATCCCCGCCAAAAGACGGTGGACCATGAGCCGTGGCTTGAAACAAGAGACGCTTCGAGGGGAGAAGATCGCTGCTTGCTTGTTGTAGGCGGCAGTCGTTGACGTAGTCGCCGTGCATGCAGAGTGAAGAGCAGATGTCAATCGCACAACATGGGTGTTATCGTCGCAAGACTACGAGGCCGTCATGTCCGATATCAGTTGGTATCTCGGTGCGAGACGCGCGTTCTCTGGTGCAAGACGCGACTGCCACAACGGAAATTGCGTGTCCGCTAGACGGGAGCTGATTGCGGTGGTCGCCTGCTGCGCGCGGCTGCGTGGCAGACGGTCCGCCCTGGAGAGTCACGTGACGGGTGTCCACCGCCCCCTTCCAGCTCGCTGCACCCTGGAACGCGCCGTCACTGCCCTCAGCGCAGTGGTCGTCATCCTCGCCAGTGCCCTCTCCATCTCTCCAGTTGACTCTGACGACCTCCTTTCCCCCCCTTTCCCCCATATCCCCCTTCCCCGTTTCTCATCATCTTATTCCCGGTTCGACTGTCGCCCACACCGACTGCAGAGCCACCAAAACCAGTTGAATCACTGGCGGATTCAGTATACCTCCACCTTTCGCACTTTCCACGTCGGCACAACTACCACTGTCCCTTCGTCACATCTAGAGTCGACGACGACACCCCACCATCATGGGTGACAAGCCCATTGTCGTAAGTTCATGAGAGCTTTGGAGGAGCTTTGCTGACATACAGTTTACCGAGCATGTTCAGGTGCGCTAGACCGATTACCCCGGACCAGCGCTCGGGGCGTGAGATGAATTCCACTGACGCAGTACAGCTCACCGCGCTGGGCATCCAACCCGCCTCCATCTCGTTCCAGACGTTGACTCTTGAGTCTGACCACTTCATCTGCGTGTAAGTCGCCTCCAGCATGCTCGTGCTTAGCTGACTTCAGGCGGGAAAATGTCAACGACACGAACCAGGTCGTCATCGTCGACCTGGCTGATGCCAACAATGTCATGAGGAGGCCGAGTACGTGTTGTGCGCCGTGTGACCACTGACCGTTTCAGTCACCGCCGATTCGGCGATCATGCACCCCAAGGAGAAGATCATCGCCCTCAAGGGTAGGTTGCATTTCGCGCTCGTTGCTAACCACACTCAGCCGGCCGTCAGCTCCAGGTCTTCAACCTCGCGACCAAGCAGAAGCTCGGATCTCACGTCATGAACGAGGATGTTACTTTCTGGGCCTGGATCAACGACACGACCCTCGGCATGGTCACTGAGCACTCGGTCTACCACTGGAAGGTGACTGAGGGCCAGGCTGCGCCCCAGAAGATCTTCGATCGCCACGCCTCGCTCAACGGCAACCAGATTATCAACTACCGCATCAGCGACGACGGCCAGTGGCTCGTCCTCGTCGGTATCTCGTCGAACCCCGCCGCCGGCCAGCCCGGCTCGAACGCCTTCAAGATCAAGGGTTCGATGCAGCTCTACTCGCTCGAGCGCGGTGTCTCGCAGCCCATCGAGGGCCACGCCGCTGCTTTCACTACTGTCAAGATGGAGGGCGCCTCGCAGCCTAGCAAGCTGTTCTGTTTCGCCGTCCGTTCCGGCAACGGCGCCAAGCTGCACGTCGTCGAGATCGGCCACCAGGCTGGCCAGCCCGCGTTCCCCAAGAAGGCTGTCGACGTCTTCTTCCCGCCGGAGGCCACGAACGACTTCCCCGTCGCCATGCAGGTCTCGAAGAAGCACGGCATCATCTACCTCGTCACCAAGTTCGGCTTCATCCACCTTTACGAGGTCGAGAGTGGACAGTGCATCTACATGAACCGCATCTCGGGCGACACCATCTTCACGACCGCCCCCTACGAGCAGCTTAACGGTATCATTGGTGTCAACCGCAAGGGTCAGGTCCTCTCGGTCAGCGTTGACGAGGACACTATCGTTCCCTACATCCAGAGTAAGTTTACAACTTTGGCTCGGAACTGACCCCAGACTCGCTTAACAATCCGGAGCTCGCCATCAAGCTGGCCACTCGTGCCGGCCTTCCCGGTGCCGACAACATGATCATGGAGCAGTACCAGCGGTACCTCCAGAGCCAGCAGTACAACGAGGCTGCCAAGATCGCTGCCAACTCGCCCCGCGGTATCCTGCGTACTCCCCAGACCATCGAGACTTTCAAGAACCTTCCTAACGTCCCGGGCTCGCTTTCGCCGATCCTCCAGTACTTCGGCATTCTTCTCGAGAAGGGCGAGCTCAACAAGTACGAGTCGCTTGAGCTTGCTCGCCCCGTCATTCAGCAGGGCAAGAAGCAGCTCCTGGAGAAGTGGCTCAAGGAGAACAAGCTCGAGTGCAGCGAGGAGCTCGGTGACATGGTCCGTACGGTCGACATGAACCTTGCGCTCTCGGTCTACCTCCGCGCCAACGTCCCCAACAAGGTCGTCGCCTGCTTTGCCGAGCTCAACCAGTTCGACAAGATTGTTCTCTACTCTAAGAAGGTCGGCTACACCCCCGACTACGCGCAGCTGCTCCAGCACCTTGTCCGCATCAACCCGGACAAGGGTGCCGAGTTCGCTACTCAGCTCGTCAACGACGAGAACGGACCTCTCGTTGACCTTGACCGCGTTGTCGACATCTTCATGGCCCAGAACATGGTCCAGCAGGTCACCTCCTTCCTCCTTGACGCCCTCAAGGACAACAAGCCTGAGCAGGGTCACCTCCAGACTCGTCTGCTCGAGATCAACCTGACCAACGCTCCTCAGGTCGCTGACGCCATCCTCGGCAACGAGATGTTCACCCACTACGACCGCCCTCGTATCGCGAACCTCGCTGAGAAGGCCGGCCTCGCCCAGCGCGCCCTCGAGCACTACGACGACATCAACGACATCAAGCGCGTCGTTGTCCATACTCCTCTGTTCAACTCGGACTGGCTCATCAACTACTTTGGCAAGCTCACCGTTGAGCAGTCGTTCGAGTGCATGCGTGAGATGCTCAAGTCCAACATGCGCCAGAACAGTGCCATCGTCGTCCAGATCGCTACCAAGTACTCTGACCTCCTTGGTCCCGTCAAGCTCATCGAGATGTTCGAGCAGTTCAAGTCGGCTGAGTGCCTCTACTACTACCTCGGATCGATCGTCAACCTCTCCGAGGACCCCGAGGTCCACTTCAAGTACATCCAGGCCGCTACCCGCACTGGTCAAATCCGCGAGGTCGAGCGCATCTGTCGCGAGTCGAACTTCTACAACCCCGAGAAGGTCAAGAACTTCCTCAAGGAGGCGAAGCTCGAGGACCAGCTCCCTCTCATCATCGTGTGCGACCGCTTCGACTTTGTCCACGACCTCGTCCTCTACCTTTACCAGAACGGTCTCACCAACTTCATCGAGATCTACATCCAGCGTGTCAACGCTGCCCGCACTCCCCAGGTCATCGGTGGCCTCCTCGACGTCGACTGCGACGAGAGCACCGTCAAGAACCTGCTCATGTCCGTCACCGGCACCTTCCCCATCGAGGAGCTCGTCGAGGAGGTTGAGAAGCGCAACCGCCTCAAGCTCATCCTCCCCTGGCTCAACCAGAAGGTCGAGCAGGGTTCGACCGACAAGGAGGTCTACAACGCCGTTGCCAAGATCTCGATCGACTCGAACAACAACCCCGAGGCGTTCCTCAAGGACAACAACCTCTACGACCCCGCTGTCGTCGGAAAGTACTGCGAGAAGCGCGACCCGTACCTCGCCTACATCGCGTACGCCAAGGGCTTCTGCGACGATGAGCTCATCAACGTCACCAACGACAACCAGATGTACAAGCACCAGGCTCGCTACCTCGTCAAGCGTCGCGACGTTGACCTCTGGACTCAGGTTCTCAACCCCGAGAGCATCCACCGCCGTGCTTTGATCGACCAGGTTGTCTCTACCGCCATCCCCGAGTGCACCGACCCCGATGATGTCTCCGTCACCGTCAAGGCGTTCATGCACATGGAGCTCCACGGCCCCCTCATCGAGCTTCTCGAGAAGATCATCCTCGAGCCCTCGCCCTTCAGCGACAACAAGTCGCTCCAGTCGCTCATGTTCCTTACTGCTATCCGCAACGACAAGGGACGTGTTATGGGCTACATCAACAAGCTCGAGGGTTACGACGTCGAGGCGATCGCCAAGGTCGCTACCGAGTCCGAGCTCTACGAGGAGGCGTTCACGATCTACCAGAAGCACAACATGCACGCCGAGGCCATGAACGTCCTCGTCGAGCACATGGTTTCGATCGACCGCGGTGTCGCCTACGCCAACAAGGTCAACGAGCCCGCCGTCTACAGCCGTCTCGCCAAGGCCCAGCTCGACGGTCTCCGTGTCAAGGACGCCATCGACTCGTACATCAAGGCTGACGATCCCTCGAACTTTGAGGAGGTCATCGAGATTGCCAACCGCGCTGGCAAGAACGACGACCTTGTCCGCTACCTCCAGATGGCCCGCAAGACTGCTCGTGAGCCCAAGATCGACACTGAGCTTGCCTACAACCTTGCGAAGACCAACCGTCTCCGTGACATGGAGGAGTTCCTGTCGATGACGAACGTCGCCGACATCCTCGCTACTGGTGACAAATGGTGAGTTAATTCTGTGCCTTCGTAACTAACGTCAGTTTCGAAGACGAGCTCTACGAGGCTGCCAAGATCCTCTACACCTCGCAGTCCAACTACGCTCGTCTGGCCACCACCCTCATCTACCTCGGCGAGATGGCCGAGGCCGTCGAGGCTGCCCGCAAGGCCGGCAACACCCAGGTTTACAAGCAGGTGCACGCCGCTGCTCTCGACAAGAAGGAGTTCAAGCTTGCCCAGATCGCTGGTCTCAACCTGATTGTCCACGCCGAAATGCTCAACGACGTCGTCAAGCTCTACGAGCGTCAGGGCTACTTCGAGCAGCTCATCTCCCTCCTCGAGGCCGGCACCGTCCTGGAGCGTGTCCACATGGGCCTGCTCACCGCCCTCGCCGACGCCTACTCCAAGTACGCCCCCGAGAAGCTCATGGAGTACCTCAAGACGTACTGGCAGCGCATCAACCTCGCCAAGGCTATCCGCTCTGCCGAGGCTGCCGCGCTCTGGCCCGAGCTCGTCTTCACCTACATCAAGTACGATGAGATGGACAACGCCGCTCTCGCCATGCTTGAGCGCTTCGGTGACTGGGACCACGAGCAGTTCAAGAAGGTTATCGCCAAGGTCGCCAACACCGAGATCATCTACCGCTCCATCTCGTTCTACATCTCGAACCAGCCCCTTCTGCTCAACGACCTGCTCGCCACGGTTAGCACCCGTGTCGACCACGCTCGTGTTGTGAAGATCCTTCAGGCGGCCGATAACGTTCCTCTCGCCAAGAAGTACCTGATCGCCACGCAGAAGCTCAACCTCCGCGTCATCAACGAGGCCTACAACGACCTCCTGATCGAGGAGGAGGACGCCCAGACCCTCCGCTCGAGCCTGGAGAGCCATGACCAGTACGACGCCATTGCCCTCGCTAAGCAGCTCGAGAAGCACGAGCTTCTCGAGTTCAGGCGAATTGCTGCTCTGCTCTACCGCCTGAACAGCAAGTGGGAGGAGTCGCTGTCCGTCTCGAAGGCCGACCGGTTGTGGTCCGACGCGCTCGAGACCGCCGCTGCCTCGCAGTCGTTTGAGGTCGTGGAGGAGCTGGGAGAGTACTTTGTTTCCATCGGAAACAAGGACGCCTTCACCGCTCTTCTCTACGTCTGCTACGACTACGTCAGGCCAGACTGGGTCGAGTACCAGTCGTGGCGCTTCGGTCTCGGCGACTACATCATGCCGTACAAGCTGCAGAACGCTGCCCAGACGACGTCGAAGATCGCCGCGCTGGAGAAGGAGCTCGCCGAGCTCAAGACGAAGCAGAAGGCGGCCGAGCCCGAGGAGGAGCAGAGCTCGGGCATGCTTGGCGGATTCGGCGGCCGTCTGATGATCGGCGGACCGGGCGGCATGAACGGAGGAGGGATGATGGGCCAGCCGACGGGCGGCATGATGATGGGCCAGCCGACCGGCATGATGCAGCAGCCGACTGGATTCTATTAAGTTAATGTCTGATAAACGACCCTCATCTCATCTCCCGATCTATCTTCCCCATTCTTTGTCCCCCATCCTCCCTCTCCCTCCCTTTCTCGTTAGCGGTTAGCATTGTGCGATATCGGACGGTACGCGGCACGACGTGTGACATAAATCACAGTAGAGATATGAATAAATAAGAATACGCTGGTCGATGGCTGCATGAGTCTTGTGATTCCAACTAGTGGGCGTCGCAGCCCGCAGAGCGCAGAGGTCCAAAGGCAAAGACGATTCATGTTACTGGTTTTGGTCGCGCTAGGACTGAGATGAAGCTGTGACACCCTGGCCGGGACCATGGGTCTTCTGCGTGCACTGCTGCTTCTGCCATGCAGCCTGGTGGCAGCCTCGGCCACATCAACGTCTGGATCGATACGATCATATGAGTAGAGGACGGTGAGTTTGATCTTGCTCTGGCTCCCGTACTCAGCCAAAGGGCTCCAGGATCACAAGCTTTGCTATCTGAGAGGTAGTGACACCACCTTCGGTACGGAAGCGGTCTGTAGCGCTTGTCAGCTTGTCAGACTAAGCAATATGGATTGATGCGGAGGTGGACTTGACTCCGGTGTGGAGATTGAGTAAGATACCGCGCAAGTGTCCGCGCAGAGGCCTGAAGGGCTATTTTGGGACCACAGTTGTGAGATGCCGTCGCGCCTTACTTTGGGCAAGACCGACGGCCCGTCAAAGAGAAGTTCTATCAGCGCCGCCAGGCGAGTTGATGCGGTGCAGAGTGCTTCCACATATTCTGCAGAAGTCGAACACTGCCCTCAGGAGAGTGGTTCCGATCGAAAAGCAGCATTCCATACAGGAGGAGATGAATGCCATGTCCGAACAGGCACGGTTCCGAAGAAGCCACCCAAAGGCGATGCTGATAACGCAGGGCGCGCCTGCGTAACCGGCGCGTCTCGGCGTCCGTGCTCTTCCCCAGATTACCGCTCGTCGAACTTCTGCCGCCATGCCGCTGAAGGCGCTGCAATTACTCACCCCATAGCCCTACTCTGTACGGGCGCCGTCCGTGCCGCGTGCCGCGGGCCGCAGCCATGCATAGCGAGACTAGCGCTACGGCTGATCGCTAGGTCATCAACGCAAGACGTGCACAGCGCCTTAAACACAGATCGACGAGAGCTGTCGCCATGTCTGCTCTTCCTTCTTCTCACGTCCACTCTTCTCACCACTTGTCCTCTTCTTGACATATCAGAACTGCAGTCGCTAGTCCTCCAGCTTCAACAACCTTCTTCTTACTACTCCACCAACCTCGACCACCCTTCAGCTGTAGGTATACTGTGTTTTAACACAGCTAACGCCCCAGTCTAGTACGGTTCTCCTCGCTCGTTGATCGCCAGATTGACCCACGGCACCCCTCACAACAGCATGGTCATCGAGACTTCCCCAGCACTGTACACGGTCAAGATCGTATTCCATCGCGCCTACTCGCTCCCCATCGCAGACCTTCCTTCGCGCAGTTCGGACCCTTTTATCAGCGCCGAGATCAGGCCTGCGCCTCCGACGTCACAGGAGGCTGAAGAGGATTCGTCGCTCTCCCTCTCCAAGCTTTCACTGTCCAGCTCGCAGCGACGAAGGTCGTTCACGCCCGACCTTGCGCCGCCATCGTCTTCCCCGCCACGAGCAAGCTTTGGTCGCGAGCTGGCACCCCCGTCTGCGTCCTTGCCCCGCCGGGCAAGCTTCTCACGGGAGCTGTTCAAGACCACTTCGGCGGAGTCCGATGGCATCGAACGCATGGCGGAGGGCGACCCGCCGCTCCGCTTCCGAACATGCACGGTGCAGCGCAGCCTGAACCCGGAATGGGAGAGCGAGTGGATCGTTGCCGGCGTACCGAGCAATGCCCTAATCGAAGCCCGGGTCTACGACGAGGACAGTTGGAAGGAGAAGGACGACCTGCTCGGGACTGCCTTCATTCCACTCATTTTGAGTGACCACAGCTCGAGCGAGTGGGTATCGTACAAACTGAGCAAGAGCGGGGCGGACCCAGTTGCGCTTGGCATTAAGGCCGTCGTCGGCGCTTTCGACAGAGACGCTCGACAAGGCGCCACCATTGCTGTCAGCGTAAGAGTGCTCGGACGTACGAAACGCAACATCGGGCGCATGTACACGGTCAACTCGCACTGGTGGATCCACTACTCACCTCTCGTGGGTAGTATTACGAACACGAAGACGCCGGGGCAGCTTGGCGACGCAACGGAGCGAGAGCACTATGAGTGAGTTACGGACCGACCTTCGCAAACTGACGAAAGCTTCCCCGCGAACCAGCTGCAGCTTCACGGCCCCGTACCGCTGGCGTTGAAGCACCGATTCTATCCGTTCAAGGGCTTTGTCGCTCCGATGTTCGAAGCGAAGGGGCTCCGCGGCATGGCCATGCACCACATCATGCACCGGCAACACAAGCAGACGTACCACTTCGACGAGTGGACTAAGTACGGCGTGCTGCCTGACCCTTCAGCCCCGGAGTCGCGACACCCTTCTGTCTCCGGCCCGAGCTTCTCCGAGCCTTTCACTCCTGCATCGCTACCAGCCAACTCGAAGACATCCGTGGCCACGTCCCAGGAATTTATGGCGGGCAGCTCTGCGAAGTCAGTGGAAACGCAAGGCAGCGGCCACCCCGAGCACGAGATGGCGCGTCGCTTCCTCGACATGTGCTACTGGGGCAAGGGCGCGCGCATCTTCACGTACGTCATCACGCGCAACGGCATGATGCGGTTCACCGAGACGGGACCCGAGTTCGCCATCGACCTGCTGTCAAAGCATATGATGCATGCCGACGTCGACACGTACGTAGCGTACAGCGGCGAGTTCTTCGTCCGCCCACGGCGCCGGGCTAACGGCTCGGCCGCCAGCTCGCCTTCTCACTCTCGAAAGACATCTGCCACCTCGGTCGACACGAACGGTGAAGAGGACGAAGACGTCTGCAACATGCTGGAACCAGTGCCGGTCTGCCTTGACGAGGCGGTCCATCCTCTGCTGGACCGGCAGCGGACCTCGACCGTTTCCACTGTCGAGCGGCCACACGGACCACGGACCGTACTGGGCCGGGTCATCGTGTCCGGCCTCGGGCGCTTAGGCCCAAACCCAACGTCGAATCAGCCGGTGATCACACGCACGCTGATGGGACCGGATGGCGGTGGCAGTACCGACCCGCGAGACTATGAGCTGGTCATCGACAATGAGTCGGGCACATACAGGCCGCACGTCGAGCTCCTCCCCATTTTACGCAAGTGGCTCGCTGCCAACTTTACGGGTCTGAAGGTAACCGCCATGAGCGGGATGGATCCCCAGCTGAAAAGCTGGAAGGATGCCAGGAAGCAGAAGCGCAAGGAGAGGAATCAGGGTCGCATCTTTGCCGCTGAGGAGAGCGATCTCTCCAGCGTCGAGAGTGACAGCGATGGGGAGGAGGAACTACCCATGGGCAAGCACGGGAAGGGCTTCGAGTTCCTCGCTGATCCTAAGGGGACAACGAAGAGGAAGGTGTGGAGGAGGCGAAAGGTGGTGGCCTAGAGCTACCCATATAGGTTCTCTCATCGTACAATGTAATGCCATGTATCTATCAGACACTTGCTCACCAAGCGTACGCTCGCACCAAGCCCACTCCGTCTCCGTCGGAGAGCGGCGTGCGGGGAACTGTGCGGCAACCCCCCCCCCTCCAATACATGCCGCGCGACGCGCTGCTATTGGGCATTAAGCTTCGTGATTCCCTTCCCTAAAGCCACTCCCAATGCACCCTAATCAGCTTCCGTAATGCCCCGCATGAGCCTAATTCACGCCACCGGTATCGCCACGTGGTCCGGGTGGCCACTGAAATTTCGACGATTTCAAGATTTCGTCTGATCCTCCACCTTTGCTCTCTCCTACTCTTCGTGCATGCGGTTCCGACTCGCCCGTCTGCCGCTCACACAAACACTTCGCCCCTCTTTGCTTCCCATCAGTGCTCGCTCGATTCGAACGATGCAGACCGACGCCGCCCCCGCCCTTGCGCCTGTCGCGCCCTCCGCGGTTCCCGCCGCTTCCACTTCCGCCCCGGCCGATGTTGCCGCGCCGGCCCCGGCTGGCTCCGCCGTCGCCGAGAATGGAGCATCCACTTCGACGGCTCAGCAGAAGAAGCCGGGACCCAAGGTCAACCCCTCCGGCAAGGGAAAGAGGAAGCGTAACCGTCGCCCGCTCCCGGATCCCTACTCGCCCGCCGATGTACTGTACCACGACGTCGTCGACTTCCTCGGCCCGGACTACGTGAAGGAGGTCCTTGCTCGTGGAGACGAGAGCGAGTGGACTGCTCCCGCGGGACTGGAGCGGTTCAGCGTTGTCGAGCTCAATGTGGGAGCTATGACTGTTAGTGGTGAGTTACCCCTTGGCTGTGACTACCTACGCTCCGCGCGCGCACGGCCGCAGCTATTTGAGATTATCCTCAGCTGACGTTCAGGCGAGTCGCTGTCGCTGTACGAGGAGAACGGAAAGAAGTGGGCGGTCGTCGTCCCCTTCGCGCACCCGGGAGACATTATCAAGGCGAAGATCTTCAAGCACGACCGATTCTGCTCCTTCGCCGACCTGGAGGACACGCTGTCGTACTCCTCCGCCCTCCGTGGAGGTGAGGGCGACCTGTCGCAGAACCCCGAGGGACCGGGGTGCAAGTACTTCGGAGAGTGTGGAGGCTGCCAGCTCCAGCCGGTACCGTACCGCCTGCAGCTTGCGCACAAGCAGCGCACCGTCGACCTGGCGTACAAGCGTTTCTCCTCCCTGCCGGCGAACAAGGTGCCGACGATCCTGCCGACGATCCCCTCCCCGCAGCAGTGGGGATACAGGACCAAGATTACCCCGCACTTTGACGCCGCGCCGCGCGCAATCCGCGACGCGGGTGAGGAGGCGCTGAACTCGTGGACTGGGCCCAACGTCGGCTTCGACCGCAAGGGCAAGCCGGGCGTGCTCGACATTGAGGAGTGCCCGATCGCCACCCCCGTGCTCAACACCAAGCTGACCGAGGAGCGACAGCGTGTCAAGGACACGATCCTGTCCTTCAAGCGCGGTGCGACTGTCCTCCTGCGCGACTCTCTTGTTGCCCCCGACCCGCTGCCGGACGCGGACCACCCGTTCGACCCGGCGACGACGCAGCAGCACATCGCCGTCACCAACCACAAGCAGACAGTGTACGAGCGCGTCGGCCCCTACCTTTTTTCCTTCAGTGCGGGCAATTTCTTCCAGAACAACAACTCTGTCCTCGTCCCCCTCACCGAGTACGTCAAGGAGGCGATTTTCCCCGAGGGCGTGCGTCCCCCCACGCACCTGGTCGACACGTACTGCGGTTCCGGTCTGTTCGGCATCACGCTGTCGGGCTGCTTTGAGCGTGTCGCCGGCGTCGAGATCTCGCAGGACAGCATCAACTTTGCGACGCGCAATGCCGAGCTCAACGGCCTCAGCGACAAGACGACCTGGCTCTGCGGCAAGGCCGAGGCCATCTTCGCCGGTCTCGCCGAGCAGGGCTTTGCCGGCAGCCACTCGTGCGTCGTCATCGATCCCCCCCGCAAGGGATGCGACCAGCCTTTCCTCGAGCAGCTCCTCGACTTCCGCCCCCTCACTGCCGTCTACGTCTCGTGCAACGTGCACACCCAGGCCCGTGACGTTGGATGGTTCGTCGCCGAGAGCGAGAAGCGCGGAGAGGGACGGTGGAAGTACGTCCTCGAGTCCCTTCGCGGCTTCGACCTCTTTCCCCAGACGGCGCACGTTGAGAGCGTCGCCGTCCTCCGCTTCGTACAGATGTAACGCGCTTAGGCTTAGGCGCTTAGGTTTCTTATGCATAGACTGTAATTCATCGAGGGTGAGATCGCTTTCATGCCGCGAACGTTTTGCAACAGTGGAAGGGCTTCAGGCCGCTTCCGCGCGTACCGTGCGACTGAGCGAAGGTGAAGCAGATGCCCCGGCATTAATCCGGTGTGCGGTCTGGGAGGAGTTTGAAGGGTGACCCTGCACTCGGCAGAGCCGCGACAGGAGTAGGGATCGAAAAAAGTCATCGTGCCCCCACTCAGAATCGAACTGAGATCTAGAGATAGCGGACAAAGTGCTTATGAGACTCGCGTACTAACCATTATACTATAGGGGCTCTGAAGATGAATGCTTCTGACAGCGAGCGCCCCGGCCGCTCGTGACTGGCTCCCAGCCCAAAATCAGCCCGAAACTCGTAAAAATGCGCTGAGGTGAGTGCCCGGTCGCCTCGCCGCTGGCGGAGGACGGAAAGCGATAGTTTCTGTGCTGAGACAAGTCAGGACCTCATACCCGTGTATTTTGTCGTAACGGGGTGGCAGGGCGCGTCACGAAAAAAGGGGCAGAGGCGACGAGGCAAACTGTTTGGCACCGAGCGGCACACCCCCCGATCCGCTCTGGGTCGCACTTTGACTCTTCCAACGTCGCAAGTCGAAAAAGGATTCGCAACTCGTCGCTTTTGCGATGAGAACGCGCAACTGCCTGCCCCCACTCAGAATCGAACTGAGATCTAGAGATACCGTGCGTATGAGACTCGCGTACTGACCATTATACTATAGGGGCGATGGGCTGTTATGCTCTGGCAGCGGGAGCGCAGCGCCGCGGATGTCGAGTTGAGAAGGAGTTGTTGGAAACGTCCGGGAAGAGGGAGGATCAAGGACTTCGTCGGGCGCAGGATGAGCGGTCGTTTGGGCGTAAGTTCGTGTGTGAGGATAGACGTGACAGAAGCGAGGCGTGTGCCTGCACGAAAGCGTTTGAGAGCAGTGTTGGGCAACACTTGGGGCGGCGGAGTACAGGGTGCAGGCGCCGCCTCGTTTCAGCGCTGAGACGTACACTCACCTCAGCTCCGAACAAGTTCCCCTGCCACCAGCAGTGGGTGGCAAAAGGTTCGCAACTTCTCGCTCACTGCTGCTCGCTCGACGTTGCACATCTCTACGTGCCCCCACTCAGAATCGAACTGAGATCTAGAGATTATGAGACTCGCGTACTGACCATTATACTATAGGGGCTCGAACCGTTGCCGAGACGATCGATGGGAGCGCGGCGTCGGCGTCGATGATGACCTGCAACGGCAGTTTGGTCGCGAGGGATTCTCGGAAGTCGATTGCCTCATGGTGTGGATGGCGGCTGGGAGGGGCGTGGCAAACTCAGGGCGCTGTGTGCAGTCTGCGTAGGGGTTGCATATACTGCGGCTGAAACGGGCGCGAGAGCCGTACGGGAAGCCGGTAGGAAGGGAGGGATGAGTGGGGGACGCGAGCGCAAACGCAGTCGCCGCCGATGAGAGCGAGGATAGGTGAGAACATGTGGGCATCACGAATGCGAGCGTTGATGTGAACGACGAGGGAACTTAGGCGGCCGCTCAACTGTACGATTGTAGGCTTTCATTGTGCGGAGTATCGACAAGTCGTGTGGGCAATCTGGGGAGCCTCGTGTTCATGGTGAGAGATTGGACGTGTGCGAAGACGATCACGGCGACGAATGGGTAAGAGGAACTTGTGGATAGAGACAACGGAAGACTCAGTATTATCCACGACGAGTCTTCGAAGTGGCGGACGTAAGCCGAAGACGACCCGGAAGGATGACGATGCCGCTCGGTCTGCTCTCTTGCGGTCCCTCGACCGTCAATGCGGGCCGTGTGCCCTTACCCGAATTATCTCACCTGCCTGTCACTTCCTGCTTCTCTGATCGACAGTTGACGACAAGCGTCCTGCTCAGGGGTTCGCTCGACTATTTAAACAACCTGGCACACCACCGTCCATTCCATCCCACATACGACTTGCACGACCTCGTGACCGACTTGTGCTCGTGTCACTCTCGCTTGAGCTACCATTGCCCCCTGTTCGCCCTTCCATCCGCGCATTCACGCAGGAACGCTGTGACTGACACAAATTCACACACGACATCTCACCCCCTTGGCCCCGGGACAGAACGTAAACACCTCCACCTACTACCGTCTCCAGACCTGCGCCCCACTCCGACGATCAAACAAGAGCAGCGACGGAGAATCTCGCAACCGTCCATACGCCCACTGTACAAGCCGAGGCATTTTTAGACATTTCCTCAAATTAACTTCCAATTTCCGTCAGTCATTCTCTTCACCTCTCCGAAGCCGCCCATAGCCGGCCCGCCGGGGTGGAGTTCCGTGCACAACACCAGCAGCCACGGCCCCTATAGTATAATGGTTAGTACGCGAGTCTCATACGACGGTATCTCTAGATCTCAGTTCGATTCTGAGTGGGGGCAGGCAAGCAAGCGTGCGCGGCATCCGAGCTCTAGCACGGGTGCGCGCTGTCTTTTGCTGCCACTCCGTTCCGTTGAAACACTGACAGAGCGTGTCTGTGCAAGTGCAATTAAGCAGAAGCTGGAAGATGAGCCTGGGGAGCTCAGTGCCGGACGCTCCTCGACTCAGCTGTCTGCTCGAGCACATCGACCATCCTGGGTCTCCCCAACGCGAAGAGGACTGTGTCTGCTGCTTATCTGGCTAAATCACTAGCTCAGAGAGACAGTATAGCTCCCGACGTCACACCGCGACCACCGACAGCGCAGCGGGCCAGCAGCGCAGCGCCCGGTGAGCCAACATCGTTTTCCTGTTCGTATAACGGCTAGTATGCTCGCTTGTCATGACTGATCGCGGGAGATCGGAGTTCGATTCTCCGACAGGAAGCTTTTTGGCATCTGATCGAGCATCTGGAGGCTTGGGTGTTGCGGGACGGTCGAGCGGACGGTCGAAACATGGCAGGAGGACGTTGGGGTACCTCCTTTTTGGACGGTCGGAACTGTTTTCGCCTCAGCTCTGAGAGCCCCCTCAGAAGGTTGAGCCGTTAGCGGTCGATCTGCTGCATTCACTCACGCTTTGGTGACGACGGACGACGGGAAAATCCACTGTCGCGTTGTAGAGAGGGACGACCGCGTCCTCGGTGAAGAAGAGTTCAACCAGGTAAGAAGTGAGTTGAAAATTGGTCGAAGGGCGCGAGAACCCCAGTCTCCGGGTACGGCTCAAGTAATGGTGTCGTGGAGGTACCTCGCATGCAACGTCATGTTACCAGAGCCTCCCTTTGTACCGGCCTTGCGTTGAACGGTACCGTACGGCACAAAGCTCGTTCCCATCATGCAGCAGAAGCTGCTTGGCTGGTTCGCCAACAGCTGCTGGTTGAAAAAGACAACTCCTGTCTCAGTATCCAGCTCCTTCGGATGCGTCGTCTGTATCTGAGGCGGCCAGCCGGTCAGTTTCAGCGGAATGGAGTAATGCGGGGTCATCGATGCCGATAACAGTTATTGCAAGTACGAGTATGGCACCTAGGCTGTGCCACATTTTGTGCGGTTCCGAGCGATTGCGGATTGGCTTGCGGAGGGAGTGGGGTCACTGAAGGTTAGTCGGCGGAAAAAGGTTCGCGAATTCAGTAGGTACTGCGTGATGTGTGGACTTGGTTGCTTCGGGATCCGAATGGGCTGCCCGTGATAAAGCTTACTGGCGCTGCTGGCAACTTCGGACGCTTGGCGTCACCCCCTGAAAGGTTCTGCGACGTGTGAGGCTGAGGCGGGGCATAAGCGCAGCACAGCTGATGAGCAATAGCTATGGGGGTTGCGTGATCAGCATGCTTCAGAATGAGAAGTGAATGCAGTGTCAGGTTTTCGGAGCTGACGGTGTCCGAAGAGACTGCATGCAGAGACTGCATGGAAGAGACCGACAAGTTCAGAGTGTGGGGCCGCATGGCACCGGAGAGACGATGTAAATCCGATACCAATGAGACAAGCCATTGGGTAGCAAACACGTTCTGCATTGCAGCTCCATTCCTCACACTATCGAGTCCAAAGATGGTACTGAAGAGGGGCCGTGTCACAGCGCTGCTCTGTCTTTATACCCGGTGCCCTCCTTTCTCAGAGCGATCAGCCCCTCTAGCGTCCTCTAAGGCGGCAGAGTGTCTCACTCCCCAAACCTCCTTGTACTTGGGCGGCAGCAGCTCATTCTCTCGAGCATCCTCCATATCCTCTGCACGCTGTCTGCGTGGACCGACTGCCTCGATCGAGTCCGCCGCGGTGGTACTGGCGTCTGCTTTCTGCGTATCCGAGAAGCGGTCGGCAGGGCGTTTCTCTCTTGCGACTGGGCCAGTTGCGGTATCCTGCCGATCAGATGAAGCAAGCTCCTTGGCGGTGTCAGAATTCGTGCCCTTGTCGATCGACTGGCGAGACGGGCGGGGCGGAGCAGGAAAGGGGATGATGATCTGCACGTCTGTAGTGGGCTCGAACGTCGGAACGAGATGCGGACGGTGCTGTGGAGCGCGCTGTATCTGGTGCCGCCAGCGCTGACGGACCGCGTCTTCCGCCCGATGGCGCTTACGACGGCGGAGGAGAATGAAGACGACAAAGAAGAGGACCCCGGCTCCCACGGCAGCGCCGATGACGCCGGGCGTAATTCTGTTTGCTTTGTCTCCGTCCATTCAGAAGAAGCACCAGAGGATGGCGGCCTTGTTGTGCGCTACGGCTTGAGAGAGTAGAGATGCCCTCGGACGGAGTAACTTGACCAATTGTCTTGCTGTGCCCGGTCAAGTGTCTTGCTGTGCCTGAGCTGAGGCTGACGAACGGGTGTGTGTAATCTGGACGTCTGATAATAAGTGGCCGAGTTGCGGGCCAGCTCGTTCACAGGAAGACCAGGTTGTTCGTGGATGGGGAAGAGAGTGAATGATAGTGAAGCGGCGTAGGCGGCACACACTGCCGCGTACTGTGTTCTCTGCGGCTACGACGACGTTGGCGCGGGGTTACGAAAGGCAGCATCTTGCTGCTGTGAGGGACGGACATCATTCCTGTGCAAGATCCGTATGAAACGTGAAACGGTAGATTATACACTCACGGGCACATCGGGGTGCATCGGAAGACATGGGGAAGGCTCAAGCCTGGGCACATACACGCTTGCAGCAACAGGCGATGAAGAGAGACAGTTGTCTGCCGTAGTAGCCTCCACCATTACTTGGATCAGTGATTGTGACGGCCAGCTATCTCGAGATATCGAGATTCATGTTGATCGGCTATTGAACAAGGGACAGCATTGGACGATGTCTGTCGAAGGGAAGACAACTGCTAACAAGCAAAGGGATATCGCACAGGTGAAGGGTCCTACAGCGGCGCACCGTCTTCAGCTCTATCGCCTCTCTTTTCGAAGCGGCTGACAGCTCCGGCATCCTCCAGAGCGGCGGAGTGCCTCTGGCCCCACGCCTCTTTGTACTCGGGAGGAAGCATGCGGCCAACTTCCGCGTCCTCCATGTCTTCGGCACGCTGTGGGGAACGCAACGCAGCAGCAGGGCTGTTCGCCTGTTCCGAAGGCTCTGAAGTGCTGCCACGGTCCGAGGGAGGAAGTTTCTCCCCGCCGCTCATGTCTTGGGGAGTGAGATCGGTGTACCCGGCCGCGGTTAATAAGGGCGTGGTGTCGGGTCCACCGCGTTGATTGACGGACTGCGTGGATGCACCAGCTGATGCAGGGTAAGGGACAATGACTTGGACGTCTTCGGTGGGTTCGAATGCTGAGATAACGCTAGGTGGCTGGCGCGGGGCGTATTGAGCCTGGCGACGACGGCGGAAGAGGAAGATGGCGGCAAGGACGAGGGCTGCCACTCCGATCACAGCACCGATCGTAGCGCCTGCGATCACGCCTGCGTTAGACTTCTTCTTTGAGCCATCTTCATGGGCATCTGGGCTGGCTGTGTGGCTGTGGACTGTGTGGCTCTGGCTAGGACCTTCACCAGCCGAAGTGGAGTTTGAAGTCGAATTCGACGCCGTTGTCCAGCTCGGTCAGTGATGGTTCCTGGCTCGGTACTCACTCATTGTAAGAGTAGGTCGTGATACCGCTGATTGCACATGGCTTACCGCTTGCGCCAATGATGAGCTGGTACTCTACTGCTGGGTCCACCGGCAACAAGATCAAAGTCTGGTTTGGCCGATACTCGGGTTTGGCTGGCTCGGCGCTCGGAAGCACCCCACCGTTCCACCACCAGGGCTCTGGGTCCAGGACGAAGTAGCAGAGGACGTTTGCGTCGTAGACTGGTCCGGTAACGTTGATCAATGACGAGTTCGTCGGAACCTTGTACGTGAGCTCGGTGTAGTTCTGCAAGACAACGCTGCTGTTCCTGATGTCGTAAAGAGTAGGAGGAATCGGCTCGATAACACCGTCTGGTTGGCCTGTGAGGTGGTTGGCATACTTCTGAGAGTCGAATTGGCGAACAGAAAACGACGCTTTGTTGAAACCACTTCCTTCGGCAGCGTATGCAGTGTATGCGCCTGCTCTGAGAGCTGTCTCGTTGGGTCTAGCGTAGTCAGTCGCTGTGCGATGTGTTTCACTCACGCCTTTGTCGCGATTGGGATCTCGATGGTTACATAGTCGATCGTCACCGTTGTGTTGCGTTCCGGTTCAATGTAGATGTAGTAGGGTCCCAGTCCTATGTTGCCTGGTTCAGCGATGGGTCCAATGTCGGGATAGGGTTTGAGCAAAGGGTCCATCGACGAGCCTCCGTGTCCCCACTGGTAGCTGATCTTGCCGGGGTTCTTGACCAACTCCGGAGCGAGATCCTCGACGGTGCCGTAGGGAGTGTACTTCGAACCAATCATCCACAAGACCGCCTGACCTCCATCGAGTGCCCAGCGTGAGTTGGCGGTGCTGATCGCTCCCGTGGCGAGGTTCATGTCCCATGAGTCTACGTAGAAGACGAGCGAGGACCAGCCGGTTACGTTGAGGAAGATCGAGAAGGGCATGTCTGGGGCGGCGTGGGTGGCATGTAAGTCTAGCCCCAAAAAGACGAGTATGATTCTGACCCACATCCTGAGTCTGCTTGACTAGCTGGGGCTTCGGAGCTTGTTGTGGATAAAAGGCGGAGGAGATGTTGGTGTGAGGAAGTGAGAGAAGTTTCCATAGATAGGAATGACAGGCTTG
The DNA here is from genome assembly GCA_039545355.1 of Trichosporon coremiiforme. Lineage (NCBI taxonomy): Eukaryota > Fungi > Basidiomycota > Tremellomycetes > Trichosporonales > Trichosporonaceae > Trichosporon > Trichosporon coremiiforme. The sequence goes on from BCJJ01000009.1 coordinate 137,623, forward strand.
TGTGAGGAACGGTACTGAATACTCCAGTGCAGGTGTTTGACTTGGGTGGCGAGGAAGGCGCTTCCAGTACCGCTACCAGCGCCAGACGACAAGATCGACATCCTCCTTTGGCGTCATCTCTACTCCTGACTTCCGCCCCAGCCATGCCACGAGCTTCACCCAATCATGCATGTTCCATTGCGCCAGCAGTTCAAACTCTATGTAAGATACTCTGTGGCAAGCGTGTCGAGGTGGCCATCCTCTTCTCGAGGCAAGGGACAGGGTGGTAGAGAGCCGTAAATGTGAGAAGGGAGCGAGCCGGGCTAGCTGAGCACCCCGTGTGCCCTGTGCGCCACCCTGGTCCGTGTCCACGGGCGATCGACCGTTTCGGCGCCGTCTATCAGGGATCAGGGTGGCATCTACCGGTCGGTACGGCTGCCCAGCGCCCAGCATGCATAGCATGCATGAAGCGCGCGGCACCGGCCGCAGTAGCGCTAGCCATTGGCCCCCAGGCCCCTGCCCACGTCTTGCATGATCGCAGCGATTGTCGATCCCAAAGGTCTTGGAGCGATGGATGATCGGCAGCACCGCATAAATCTTTGTGACTTGCACGCGCCTCGCCCCACCCCGAAAGCATTCCGGTGTAAGCACAGGGACTACTGCATACTAGCGTACTGCGGCATGGGGCTCGGTTCAGCGACTGGACGATGCGGTTATCAGCACTTTGTGGCTTTGAATCTCGATTTCTCCACATTTCAACTGGTTTCGAGGCAAGTACGCTATGTAAGTTACCTCTGAAAAGGTACGGACTACCGCGTGCACGAATGAAATAGGAATGAACGTAGTTCGCCTACGGTGAAACATCATCGTGCGCCCGATCACCCGGCTTCTCCCAACGATAAACAGCCCCCTGCGTCCTCGCGACTTGCGGAGTGACGATGGCCCCACGCCGCCCTGTACTCGGGCGGGAGCAGGTCGCCTTCCATATCATCGGCGCGCTGGGTAGGCGTGTTGGAGGAACGTGCTGCATTGCCCTGAGTGGGAGACTGGTCGGCACCGACCTTCTCTGGGACAGTCATGGGCTGCGATGCAGACTCAGAGTCGTTCGAGCCGAGGAGGTTGAAGGTCTCGGAGCGGCGGGCGCCGTCCGTGGAAGGCCGAGATGCGGCAGCGAAAGGGACAGCCACATCTTCCACTTCGAATGCGGATACTCGGTGGGCGAAGGGCCCAACAGCGATGCGGGGGTCATGTGAAATCGTCCTGCTTGCGTCAGTGATAATCAGGTCAGATCGCTCACTCGTTGTGAGGGTACGCCGTGGCAGCTCCCATCCAATCCAAGGAACGGACAAAGGTAGTCCACATAGTGGTGTCGTGCTTCAATCATTCGGAGCAGGGGTGTATGCTGCTGGCCTCTGAGAATCTCAAGGTCCTGTCTTCTGCGATAGAAGGGTCTGTTGTTGTGTGAGAAGGTGTGATGATCAAGAAGAGAAGAGACACTGAAGAACCCAGTATGATCGACGGTGTGTCAGTTCCGTTGCAGCGTACCCAGGAGCAGGCACATGTTCTTCGACGGAAGGTTGAACACTATTGAAACGAGGAGTAACAGACGTCACCGTGTACGACCCATCAAGCACAGCTCTGTGTGTTTCGTTTTTCTCTGCGCCCCGTGAAGTCCCCTTGTTGTTGCGTTGCGCCGACGACAAGGTAGGTGCTTCAGGTTCTCAGCGGAGAGCGCTAGACTCCTCCGTTGGGCAAAGTGTGCAAAGTGGCGTTTTCCACAGATAGCAGAGTTTCATATCGACACCCGGAACAGGTCTACTGGGAAACGAGAGACCGAAGGGATGAACGAACGTGATGGGCTACATTGGTACAGAATCCTGGGCCCGACTGCCTGTTTTCGCCTCACGTGTGACAGCCGGTACATCTTCGAGGCTCACCGAATGCCGATTACCCCAAGCCGCCCTGTATTCAGGGGGAAGGAGATTGTCCTCCATATCCTCAGCCCGGCGGGCAGGGCTAACTCTCGAGGAGTCCGACGGCCCGGAATGAGAACTCTGACCTGGACTATCGTGATGAGGCGGGGTGAAAGGCACGACGATCTGAACCTCTTCGGTGGACTCGAAGGCCGAAATGATGCTCCGAGGTGGGTCGGGCTTGCTTTGTGACGAGGCTGTACGACGGCGACGTATCCAGCAGAAACCGGCAAGCGCCAGCAATGCCACTCCCGCTACACCTCCGACAACGGCGCCAGCTATCACTCCCGCGTTTGATCCCCTGGAGCTTGTGGCAGGCAGTCCAGCTGGTGATGTGGAGTTGGATGGTGTTGCCCTACGACGTTAGGATGACCTTGCTGGCCGCTGGCGTACTCACTCGTCGTAAGCGTAGGTTGTGACACCGCTAACAATGCATTGTATACCCATGGTGCCAATGATAAGCTTGTACTTGACGGCAGGATCTGTGGGCAGAAAAAAGAGGGTTTGGTCGGCCCGGAAGGCTGGCTTTGTAGGATACGCCAAGGGCATCACGTCATTCCACCACCATGGTTCAGGCTCGAGACGAGCGTAGCAGCCCGCGAGCTCATCAGAGACCGGACCGGTGACATTGATGATGGACGTGTTGAGCGGCACCTCGTATGTGATCTCTGTCCAGTCCATCAACCCAAGGACGCCATCCCCTATCTCCCATTCGGCAGGAGCAGCGGGCAACTTGCCCTCCAGATTTCGGTCGGGAATCAGATCTCCGTAGGAATCTGAACCGAACTGTCGAACTGAAAATGCCTTGTTCACTTGGCCGGCTTCGATTGCACGCACTGTTTGCGCCCGATCTCTGAGAGCCTCTTCGCTTGGTCTGGCGGAGTCAGAAATCGATATGGCGGCTTCTTGATACTCACGCAATGGTGAGAACAGGCACGTCTAGGAGGAAGTAATCGATCGTCACCGTGGTGTTTGCCAAATGGTGTATGCGAACTGTGTAGGTGCCGAGCTCAATGCTACCAGGATTCGCCAGACGTCCAACCTCCGGAAACGGTTGCAGGAGCTTCCACGTTGTGAAAAAGTCGCCAAAATCCCGTCCTCGTCGGTAGAAGTAGCTGAAGTTCCCCGGGGTTCGGACCGTCCCCGGAGCAGAATCTTCAACTGTGCCGAACGGTTGAAACTTCGTTCCAGTTGCTCTCAGAATGTTGGTTCCGCCAAAGGTCGAAGTGCGCCAGGTGCTCTCATTGCTGGTGACGGCGCCAGTGGCGATGTCGACATTCCAGACGAGGTCCGTTGTCATGAAGGGCGACCAGCCGGTGACGTTAAGCGAGATCGAGAAGGCCGGCTGCGCAGCATCGGCGCCGGCTATGAGTCTCGCGAGTCCTAAGACAGTTAAGACCGTCGCCCATGCGCTCATCTTGCCCTCCGTATGGGTGCTCTGAGAGAGGGGAGAGGTCTACTGTCGGGGGGAAAGATGATGTTGATGGGGAAGTGCTGTGCAAGAGTGCGGGGGACTGAGGTGCAACATTCCGAGGTAACGATGGGTCTGTGCCCAAGACGTGCTTCTGCCTCAACTTCGGCCTTAACCTGGCAGCCTTGTGCACAAGTCTGGCTCAAGCACGGCTTCCACGCACCTTGTCGTGGAAAAGGGCCCAGCGTGACGTGTGGAGGATATCGGTGCTCCGTGCTGGGCCCACGGTCACCGAGCGGACTGAGCACGGTTAGTGGACTTGTTCAGTGAACCAACCCTCAGTCAGCCACTGGCCTCTCGGCGTCCTGGTATCCTGGTACTGTACTCTCCTTCAACATGAGCACTGCTGAGTGCTTCATTCACCGTGCTCCTTGAGCTCTTTCAGCGCGGGCGTGCGACTCTACCAGACGACGCCCAAGGTGCGGACCATGCCGCCCAACGAGCTTCTTATCTCGGTCGACTCCACGGGTCCGTTGTCTCACCGCCTCGTGGCTGCTCTGGTCCCCTGCGCTTGCTTCCGCGTGATTCACGCCCTTCTCGCCTGGTCAACGCCTTCCCCGCTCCTTCCTTCCTTTCATTGCACAGACCTTGCTCACCAACCGACGCTTGGCCCGCCGGCCGACTGCAGAGCTGGTGGTGTCCGCTCTGCTACGAGGTTGCCCGCCGATGATTCGTCACGAAGTCTCGACCTGCAGCCGTCTTCCTCGCTCATCGTAAGCTGGGGGACTCAAGTCGATCATAGCTGAGCAGACAGTCTCACCACTAGCACCTCGTGATGGCTTTGCGCCACGGAACGTCGGGGTTTGGTATGCTATGAGGCACACGTCTGAAGCACATTGCCCAGCTCCGCCGAGGGTCTTACCACTCAGCCATGGGTGAACGTCAGACATCGATCCACTCACCCCTCCCTCAGACGCCAGCACTGTCTTCGTGAGCTGTGAGTCCATGAGCTCAAGCATAACCAACAGTGCGCTTCGCTACTACGTACATC